>RXIC02000099.1:178542-240271 GCA_003952965.2 Morella rubra | reverse complement strand
TCTCAGGCAAGGCTCCCTCGAATCGGTTCTCGTAAAGGTTGAGGCTTTCGAGAGGCAACCGACACAGCTCATCCGGAATAGTCCCTGACAACTCGTTCATTGACGCATCGAACAGTCGCAATGCAGTCAGGTTGGACATCCCGGGCGGCAACCCGCCCGACAACGAGTTGTTATAGAGTTCAATCTGGACCACGCTGCTCAACCCGGAGATCGACCTCGGAATAGGACCGTGTAAAGCATTCAGTGCCAGGTCCAAATCGGTGAGCTTCTTGAGCCCACCCAGGGAGTCAGGAATCTCACCGACCAAGTTACAGTCTGTGAGCCACAGCACCTGGAGATTTGTCAAGTTTCCGAGCTCCGGCGGGATCTGACCCGGGAAAAACGGATTGTAAGACAGGTTCAGCATTTTCAGTGTACTTATGTTTCCCAATAACGGAGGAATCGTTCCGTCCAAGAGATTGTAAACGAGGGAGAAAACCTCGAGCTTTTGAAACCGCCCAAAAGTATCCGGGATAGCTCCCGAAAAATTGTTACCGGTCAAGTCCAGGTGCCGGAGGTTGGGGAGGTCGGCCAGGGTGTGAGGCAGCGTACCGGTGAGGAGGTTCTGGGAGAGGTCGAGGTGTTCGAGATTTATACACGATGAGATATCGGAAGGGAGGGTGGAGTTGATGGAGTTGTTGAAAAACGAAATGAAGGTGAGGTTGGGGAGGCGGCAGAGCAGGGAAGGGAAAGGGCCGGCTACGTTGGTGTTGGAGAGGTCGAGGGAGTAAACGGAGTGGGAGGAAGGGTCGCACTTGACGCCCCGCCATTTGCAGGGATTGTCGTCACGTTCGCTCCAAGCGGAAAGGATGGAGTTGGGGTCATCTAGGGACTGCTTGAGGCTTTGGAGGTAGAGGCCTTCTTGGTTGAGAGAGAGGGTGAGAGGTGGAGGGGAGAGGAGGAAGAGGAGGAAGAGAAGGTGAAGCATTGTTGGATTGGTTCTGAGGAAGTGAGTTTCCCGAAGAGAAACGATGTGGATTGGCGTGAATATATGTGGGAGGAGGAGAGAGAGAGGCAGACAACAACATTTGTATTTGAGTGTGTTATTCAAGTCTCCATGACTCCATCACTATGAGAGAGAGCCACAGGGCACTGAGAAGGGAGAGACCGGAGAGGAGAGATGAGAGGCATGTGTGCGCGCGTGCGAGAGGAGACTCGTTTTTTTTTCCTTTTCGTTAACAAAAAATAAAAATAACTAGGGAGAGTAAAATCTGAAGTTTAATTATAAATTACGTGGGAGGACCAAGAAAAGTGTTTTAAGTTGTTTTTACAGTGTGCCAAACAAAAAAAAAATGACAGAAAAAGAGTATTAGACAGATTCTTTAAAGGAGCTCTAGAGTATTCCCAAAAAGTGGTATCAAAGAGTTGGTAAGTCTACTATTTTACTATGGTCCCTCTTCTCTTTTTCCTATGATTTTGATTTAGCACACACTCAAATTATTACTTGCACAAATAACTCGCAATGTAAAAGAGAAGATGATCATGGTCAGTGGACCAATCAATCTTTTTAGTGTCAAATCGGTTTAAGTTCGATACAAATGAATAAGTGTTTGCACAAATAACTCTTAATTTCTCTTGTTATGCAAAAAAAAAAAAATCTTAAAATGTTTATGCATTAGATTATTATGAAAAAGTAAAATCTATATACATGAAACGTGTAACACAATTTGATAAAGAATGATCCATGCACATATCAAATAGATCAACTTCGAATGTAAGACCAATCAACTTTAAGACGTAGTTGTTCTACATTATGCGAAAAGTTTATACATATAATACTAAATAATATAGGATTTATTTATTATAATTATTGCTCTTTAAATTTTAGATGCAATTTGAAAAAGTAATTGTATCTGATTCATATTTACTATAAACTTCTGTTAAAAAACCTTAATGTATCATTATTTGATATTTATGTATCAAATAGAGACGAAATTTATTTTATGCCACATTCAAGTGACGGGTTTTTTTTTTTCCCTTTTTCAGGCCTTTTAAAATACGTGTACGCATAGTAATACGTGGGATGCGTTTGCAAAACACCGAGCCTACGTTTGGATTGTAAAAAAAAATTTACAATTAATTTTTTATCAACTTTAATATTTTTTTATAAACTTTAACAACTTTTTCATCAATTTTAACAAATCTAAGCTACTTTAAAAAAAAAATTTCACCAAATTTTTTTTTAACACATCAAAACTCATAATCATAAAATTTTAATTCACAAATATAAATAACTCAAAATTTTATCAAATAAAATAATTTTAAAATAATCTATCTCTCACATCAAATTATTTATCTTCATTACAATATATAAAAATTTCACTCAAAACATATCTAGCTTTATCTTTTCACCGATTCTACAAAATTCTATTTTTCTATCGTCACTTTTACAGAAAGTCATGTAATATTTTACTTTATTGAATACTTTTTCATAAAATTCAGTAAATTTCTAATTTTATTAATTTTCAGAATATTCTTTAAATATTTCCCTTAGTAAAAGTTTGAAAACGCGTCCGCGAAAGTGAGAGGATGGTACCAAAGGGCCTCTAAACCAAAAGGTACCGGAGGAATCGTGTAGGATGCCGATAGGTGTAGTGTTCCAAGAGAACGAGAGGCCCATCGACCGCGGTGGTGATTGTGGACCGCCTCGAGAACTGCGCCCCATCGTAGGGCTGATATTGCCCCGGAAATTGGGTTAGTATCTTAAATCACGTTTTATGAGCATGTCCAATACGGATAAGGTGAAAAGCGTGCACTGATGTGTGGGTTTGCGCTGGCTCACGCCGTCACGCGCGAAGCTTTACAGTTTACACTCTGCTTTCCGACGGTTATAGTTTTTATCTGCAGCCGAATCTTACAGCCAAACGGAAACGGTCAATGGGAGTCAAAGATGAAACAGTGTTATCTAAATGCAGTTACGAAATTCATACTTGCACCGAGAGGTTGAGTGGTTCACGAGTTATTTTGCAAAATGCAAATGAAAACAAATACTTTATTTTTTTAAAAAAAATTAAAATATAAAGTACAATCAAAGAATTCTTTTTAGTGCCTTGAGAAGTTAAATAACATGTATGTCACCAAAGTTTTAAAGCATGTATTCTAGACACATAGCGAAGCATGTTACACAAAATAACTTTGGACAGGTCCAAATATAAAAATTATATTTTTAATAATTTTATATTAAAGGAAAAAATTATAATAATTTTTAAAGGCTCCATGGCCCCTAACAACGTCCTCCTAGACAAATATTAAATGATTTCATTACAATAAGTTAAGATATAAAATAATAATAAAACTTACTTGCTCCTTACAAAGTTTAAAAACATGTTTGTTTTTAAAATTATTTTAGAATTTAAATATATTTAATAAAATTTATAAAATTAAAAAAAAAAAAAAAAAAAAAACTCCGATATTTTTTTAAAAAAAAATTATAATAAATATTCTTTCTTTATAATTTTTTTAACTTTAATAATTTTTTATTAGATAATTACATCAAATCATCTCTCTGTACTTTTTTATAAATTCTAACAAAAATTAAATACATTTAAAAATTTCACTAAACGTTACATAAAAATTTATAAAACTTCAATCTACATAAATATTCACAGTTCTATCATAATATTATAAATTTTACAAAACGAACACCCATAAATTTTAAAAATGATCGATTATTTATAAAAAGAGTCCTGCTCTAGACTTTAGAGGTAAATAGTCAAGATTTGTTTTTTTTTTTTGAGTAAGTAAATAGTCAAGATTCCTATCAACATTGTCAGATAAAAAAATAATAACTCGATAATTTCAAAATAATCCTCGTTCATGAAGAAAATAAAAGTTTGCTTTGTCTCAAGGTTGGAGTGAGAAGTTCGCGAATTGAAATCCGTACGAAAACTGAAATTTGGAAAATGGAAAGCGACTGGTTAAAGGACAAAGTTGGACTCGAGTAGCGAACTTCTGGTGCCGTACACGTGGCAGATCAAGCAATAGCTTTGCTGAGAGTCTCCGATGGGATGAGACTGCATATTAGTATTTAGTGTATATATATAGCTCCAAAACCGTATTGATTGTAGAACGGTTTCGTCGCAATCAGAGTGGGGCTGTTTGAGTGCAATCCGCCTTGTAAGAGGGAACAAATCTAACCGGATAGTAACTTGTCCAACCTTTTGCGAACCTGCGTAGTGCTTACTATTGCCACTGGCTACGTAACCAGGCCAACGAAACCAGCAAAATTTGACTTGTTTGCAAATTAACATGTCCAAAATTTTGGTTTATACAAGTAGAGATTTAAATGAATTTTACATATTTATTATTTTAGGTTATGTTTGTAAATCAGTACTTTTTAGAATTTTTGAAAATATAGTGAAAATTGAGTTAGATTATAATTTTATTGAATTTTGAAAAATACAAAATACAAAATAAAATTTTATGGGAATGAGTCTAAACATGAAAAGAATATGATTAGAGTGATTTTTTTTTATATATATTTATTGTAATAAAAATATATAATTTGATGAAGAGATAGATAATTTTTAAATTTTTTTATTTTTATTTTACCAAAATTTTGAGTTAGTTATGTCTACATTCAAAAAATTTTGATGGGTAAACTTTTTTCAAATATTTTGGATAAATTAACTTAAGTCAAGAATTCCTCGTATAATAGGATTCCAACTTGTTAGTATTTTAATATTGGTCTAATTTCGTGTCAAAATTTAAATTTAAATTGAGTTGTATTTTAAATTTGGTCAAAGTGTTGAGATTAAAGATCTTTTCAAAGTTTGAAAGGATAAAGACTTAAAACAAGAAGATGTTGCAAAGTCTCTACAAAAATTTTGAAACTATTTCAAAATTTTGATTTTGAAATATTTCCTTCATTTTAAAATTCTTTTTGAAATAGAACTCAACCGAGCTTTATTCAAATTCAAGCCTCCTCCCTAGAGATGGAAAATCCTTTAGATATTTCTACTCATAAACAATTAAGATAGTCGCAGGAAGACGATCTAGGTTTGATTAATTATCACATCGAAGTAGTCAGAGTCAAGCAAGTGGATGTTGCTCGTGTCTGAATCACCGTTGTAAGGTTTTATTTATTGGAAAATTTCTAGTGATTGTTAGTTCGGAGTGATTTTTTACTTTGAAAGTTAAGTTCAAAAGTTTTCCACTTATTCTCATCTCTTGTGTGATTGATATTTGTTTTATTATTTCGCTGCATATATATTTTGTTAATTGATCATTCAGATATATTTTGTTAATTAATTATTCAGATCTAGACTCAATAGTTTTAATACTTGTTCTAAAATTGTTATTGAATTTTTAAATAGAGAGAAAACAACTATTCTTCCCTATAGGTGTTAATGGGGTGTAAATTGGAATTTTTACAACTCATTGGTTCGTCCATGTAGAAGTTGGTTCTTTTAACCATTGAGGCGCAAATATACTTATCTATAGATCTATATGTTAGTACTTCACATGTGGTTACTGTACAAATCTCCCAATTGTTTAGGTAAATTTGTATAGAGATACTTTTTTGGGACAGAATCTATGGTGCTGTGTTGGCGGTACGAAGAATCAGAGGAATGAGAGAGGAAGACAGCCACGGACCAGTTTGCAGTGGCCTTGGCAAGAACTGAGGAACGGAAAGGGGGGCCTAGGGAGCAAGAGAACAC
Organism: Morella rubra; assembly: GCA_003952965.2. Lineage (NCBI taxonomy): Eukaryota > Viridiplantae > Streptophyta > Magnoliopsida > Fagales > Myricaceae > Morella > Morella rubra. The sequence goes on along the minus strand of RXIC02000099.1, from coordinate 234,572 downwards.
GACGACAGCAAATACAATTTGTTGGGTTTCCGGAAGCAAGAGCAAAAGATCTCGTGCACAGTTTGCAATGAAAGTCAAAGAAGAGCAGTGAAAACTGTCACGCTGATCCAAAATTTTCCCTGTTCGACAATTTCTCGATGCTTTCGAATCCTACTAACCTCCTCGATACCCCCACGCCCAGACATCAGCCAAGGCAAAATGGTTGGTTTTTTTGTTTGGTCTGGTTGTTGGCTACGTCGAAAGTGATGATACCATCTTGAATGTGCACCAGTATTGTTGTTCGAAAAATAAAATGGGAGCACCAACTAATCTGGGTGCCCTTTAATCAGGGTACCATTACAGTCAGAACTTCAAATAGAGTTAGGTGGACCGTGGAAGGGAATTAAAAGATATAATGCACATTGCAGGACACTGAGACCTTTCCTGGCCCTTAAATAAGGGTAAAATTACAGGTAGAGCTTCAAATAGAGGTAGGTGGCAGAAACTTCAAAGAGAGAATGCTGTACACTCTGACCTCTCCTGGCTTAGATTCTATGACCATGTTGTGTCGAAATCTGAACAGGTGCGTGCGTTTACAATTTTTTATTACAACGAAGTGACCAACTATATTCTAGTACTAGGCCATCCCGATAATAACAAGGGAGAATATTTGACAGAAAAAATAATAAACAATTAGCATTATCTCAGCTGACGTGGCCACCTAAAAAGTTGTTTTGAGACCAGAGGGTTCGATGACCCTGGCTTTTGGAGACTTATGGATTGATCCCGGTAGAGCTGCTGAAAATCCCCTTTTCTAGGTCGACTGCTGGCAGAAATATTAGATATTTTCCACGTCGGACTTTTAGGCACGCTTTTTTTCCTTTTTACAAAGAGCAAGTACATTTCTGGGTTAATTCTATTGCCCGTTGATGGAAAGACCACCACCAACTACTCCACTAGTCTGTGTATCTTTAAAGCGAGATCTTTTCCGTGAAGTGCAGCCAATATTTTGAAGGAATCCAGTCCAAACAAAGTAAATTCTGAAAGCTCCTGCCGTTTGACCACGTCAGATCCACATCTGTTTTTTTTTTGCGGCGTGGGACCAAATATTTTTGAGATTTTCCATGTCATTGTAATTGATTGGGTGGTCGGAAATAATTGAGATACTTGATATTAATTAATTAGGTGTGTACGAATCTTTAATTGATTTAGAAGTCAGAGAGGCATTCACAGTTGGAGGCTAATTGATTTGGTTCCCTTAATATGCCACCTAACGAAATTTACCCTCCACATCTACCACCATTTACTTCTGATGTCTAACCCAACAGACGCATTTAGAGCAAAAATATTTATTGTGTGAGGTGGAAAGCACAGACATTCCGAATTCACTTTTGGACTAGAAAATCAGGTTAATTAAGGACATCAGCTTTCACACCCACTTCAATTGTAAAATTCTCGTTATATAAAGCAGCCAATTGAATGGGATGGACGGTGTTGGCAATAGAGACAATTTTTAATTTATTATTTAAATTAAATAATTCAATTCAAAGAGAGAAAGAGGCAACATATGAATCGGGGATGGCAAAAATTTAGAGAAAAATCCGGTACATTGATCATTAAATCGGGTCCACATTAAATGGTATTTAAGCAGTAGAGTATACAACAATTTAAGGGTCCATACGGGCAGTTGGTCCAATTTAAGATCAGTATTCAGTACTCACACATTGTTTTCATGACCTCTAACGGGTCCCACCCAAACATTACCTCTCTGCCAACCAGCACTCCGAATGGACAACCACGCAGGATGTTCCTGCCTGAACGAAACTAGATCGAACGATCCAAATTTAAATTCCCACGATCACAAAATCGAGTCAAATTATCTCCAATAACATATACATCAGAGTTAAAAAGCCCACTCGGATGCGTTGCCGAGTGGGAGGCAGCCTCGTGAACGCACGCTGAGAAAGTTTATCTTCCCATCGCTGGTTGGGACTATTGAACATCATGCCGGCAACGGCCACGATTCCTCTCGAAAGCTTTAAAAAAACTATATATACGCAACTTTTGCACGGTCAATCTCGTGTATGGGGGTATGAGTGCAAATGGGTGAGCTGGGTGATTGTGGACGACGCTAATTGTTACTTTGTGATCGCTTAGGTGTTGGGAGGTAAAATTAATGGGGAAAAAGTAATCTACGAGTAGCCTTTTGTGTAGCAGAAGCACGGGGTATATGATTTTTGTGTCGGTCGGGTAACAATGGGTACACCGCCATATTATGAATGTTTTTTATTGCTGGGATTGGGAAACAAGAGGGCAGGGTAAAATATGATGAATTGAACAAACCCTTTTACGACGTGCATGCGAACAAAGATGGGTGAATCTTAAAGTCAACTTAAGTAAAACTCTTTCTTCTTAAAAATGTATAGAGTAATTGCTTATAGCTAGGTTTCGTGAAAGTTTGGTTAAGATTTTGTGTTATTTTGCTACAAAAAAAATTTGATTTTAATAATTCATTAAATAAAAAATTTGATTGAAGAGCGTTAACAATTATTGTTTTTCCATAAAAAAAAACGTTTATAAACTCACGAAACAAATATATATATGGTTAAGGGTGTGGGTATTCACTTTATGCCGACTATTGAATGGTCAATTATAAGTGGACGGCTAATTATGGCGGAGGACTCTTTTGGTATTTGGTTTTAATGAATCTTTTCATAAATTACAAGAAAGAATGGGCACGCTAACTTCCTTTTCTAATAGTGTGACCACTGGTCCAAACGAAAAAGACCAAGATGAGATGAGAACTCTCCAAGTCAATGATGGTCTAGAACTTCATATTTTTCTGGTTTAAAATATGGAGGTAGATGTCCAACCTACTAGGACCCTCCCACCCCACGGCTAAGTAGCATGGGTTAGAGAAGTGATGAATTGTCTTTCCCCCAATGAAATGGGTTAGAGAAGTGATGAATTGTCTTTCCCCCAATGAAAATTACAGCAGCGCATTATTTTTTCTTTAGTTTATAGCAGCCCACGAGTCTTTATAAAGATCGGGTGCTATTTTGTGGAACCCATGGGAGAAGATCTGCGGGGGCCATAAGTAAGGCTTTTGCAGACTTTGAGGCCTGGATATGGCCCTGATTCAATATACAAAGGTTGATGAAGATGGAAAAAGGCTGTAGAGGCAATGGTGGCTCCAACCCATTCGAATCTGTTCCAAACCAGAATCATGATTGTCCTAGTATGCTTCAACTCCACCTTTCTCCCAATATGCCACTATCTCTAGCTTTTCTCTAAACCTTTTTTGGGTGGAAAAGAAGCTTTGCAAATTGCAACTGTTGTGGCAAATTGTTTCACACCTTGAGTGTTGCTTTCTCTTCTTTTTTTAACCACAGCCCTCCTCTCTCTCCTGCTATTCTGAATGATTAATGGTAGTCGTTTGGCAGAGCTGGGAAGATCCCAAAAGATGTTTGGTATGCTTTTTTGCATTAGGATGTGCATCGAGCTCTTTAAGAAAAAGGGAAAAAGAAAAAAAAAAGGAAAGCAAAAAAAATAAAAAAAAAAAAAAAAAATGATTTTTTTTTAAAAAAAAAATTTCTTACACCTACAACCATTGTATTTATACCTTCTACTCGTCTGTTTGAATTTCACCTAAATTAAAGGGTTATATTAAAAAAAAAAGAAGCGCCAATAACTATGAGATTGGTATTTTTATTAGTTGATAAAAAAACAGCACCTAATTTACGGATCCTCTCCCTTTTATGTTCACAAATCGACAGCTCAACAGTCAAAAGGTCTGAACAAAGGATCCAATTTTTTATTTTGATTTCTTCTAGGTTGATTATTATTGCGTTAGTTCAAAGAAATGTCAGAAAGAGCCAAAACCCTTATGGGAAAGTGATTGATGGATGGCTGATCTTGCAGCAGTGGATTTTGCTGTGGGTGGTCTTACTCATTCTAGCTAACTTATCCTCTCGAGTCTCGATAGAATCACGGAATTTGGAATTTTGGGGCGAAAGCATGAATGTGATGGTAAAACACAACCCACGTTCTAGAGCATGGCCCCAAGCTTTTTGGCATATACCCAAAAAAGTATTTAAAAGAGTGGAAAACTAAATAGTAGTCGCAGTTTAAAGAAGGACAAGTGGTACTATTCATGGGAATTTCATGCAAAGCCCGTTTCGTTGATTTTGACAATACATAGAGTTGTACCAGTCACTAGGCATAGACCACTCAATGGTCCCATGGAAATGAAGGATTGGATGCTTGGACTTTTTTTCCTTCGAGTTAAGCAGCTTATGGAATACGTTGGGGGCATATTAAGCCGGAGATCAATCAGTAGTTTGATACTTAAAAAGTTATAAATACCCAAGTAAGAGTCTCTTCCGAATAATGCCAGTTTTTCCTGTACAAGAACATAAAAATGACAAAATGCTGATTGTTATAAGATATGTCAGGGAAAAGAGAGAGTGCAATTATGTTCTGAGCAAAATAAAAAAAATAAAGTTATGTTCTGAAAACGCTATATACTGCCCACTCGGAAAAGCATGCTAGTTATCATTGGGAGTTTCCCCACCGGTCCTCAAATTGAGGGAAGCTCATGCAGCAGATCATCAATTTGTGCAGAAAACAAGAAGAGGAACCTACGTTATAGATCGATCAACACAAAGGTTTCAGGCCCTCAATTATGAGTGAAGGGTGTAAAAAGATCAACCGCATTATTCTGAAGAACAACTCCCCTATCAACATGCCTGTCTGTGCAACTGGGCTACTTATGAGTTGTACGCAAAAGCGTGGTTCTCCTTATTGCAATTGAGACCATTCATCATCACCCCCACCTCAGTTCTTCATATTCTCTCTCTCTCTCTCTCCCGCATATGATTGGTAGAGGAAACATATTGCATCTTTTGTATCGTCGGGGTCAACTGCAGCTCACCTGGGTAAAAAATAAAAAGAAGCAATCCTTAATTTTCACACTTGGATCTTATGAGCACTGAGCACTGAGCAGAGCAATAGTTTCCAACACAAACCTAAAAATTACGTCTGAGCCCAAAAAAAAAAAAAAAGACCATAAACTTAAAGCTCCTCAAATGAGACGAAGTTTCATTGCTAGGGTCCATATGATGGTGTCATCATTTGCTTAATCTTGAAAACATAATTTACAAGTAACTAACAGTAGTGCTTGTAGCTAACGCGTCTTGAGTAGCCATAATGCCTGTCGATATACAGTTTGAAATCGACAGGAGAAAACAAAACAAGCGTCAAACAAATGAACAATGACTATTAGAACTATAACAAAAAGCTTCCAGTAACCAATATATTATATATATATCAAAAAGCTTGGTGACGGGTGTTATTTTTATGTGATAAGTGGATTATTGAAATTAGATTCATCTCAACCTTCAATGATTGTACTGATCTAATGGCCCAAATATATAGTATAAACATGACTTATCCGAAGATTACTCTTGGGGACGGTCTATAATTTATGGCTAAAGGGGAGGAATCTCGACCTCACTAGCTAGCCAGCAGACAGCTACCTAACCATTTAGACCAGCTTCTGCAATATTCTAAGGGGAATTTAGAGAATATATTGAGAACATCCCAACTCCAGTAGCAGGACCTACTTGTATCGAAATTTTTTGTTCATGGAATCATTCATTCTTAAAAAAGAACAGTAGAAGCAATAGTTGCAATATTCAAAGCACTGCTGCGAAGAACATGGCTGCAATCTGCATGCAGTTAGACCTGAATGCTTCGTACATAAGTTGTTCCTTAAAAGACGAGGAGATGGTTGGTTTATATATAGATAAATAAGATAAAGATGGGCTTTATTCGTGAACATCTATATATATGAATGTCAAAGCTCAACCATTTTATTTCCAGCTATTTTTATTACGGCGAAATTATTTGTCGCCTTTTGTCAGTTTGGCGACGCAATAAAAATCTTAAAACTTTTATAAATAGGACAACGCATGTGGCTTTGGTGGCGCGACAGCCTGGTTGAGACTTGAGAGTATATTTATACTAGCTTGTAATATCTGCGATACTACTTCGGATTTCGCTATTTTAATCAGGACTAGTTGAGGTGGTTGGACGGACATGATTGAGTATATTGATTTCTGTTTCTATCAGAGTTAGTCAATTTAATTTATCGTACTAAAAATATAACATTTTTATCTCAATTCAGTGACGGCACAAGACAATATTATATAGTTTCATAGTTTACAACTACTGATTGTGATATATATCTAGCCCGCCATAAAAAAAAGTCTAATGCACAACACAAATCATGGCGTTTTGTAGGTCTATATTCCTAAACACTAGTTTTTTTTTTTTTTTTGGCATTTTCGGGTAATTCTAATTAGTAGAAGAAGACAGTTGATGGCGGCTTCCTAGCTTATAATTTAGAGGAATAAAAGAATATTTCACGCTAAAAGTCCACCGAAAGAAACGGATCAACTAATAAATGAATTAATCCTAATCTTTGGAATGGTGTCACACTCCCATATATCGTCAGGCAATTTAGGGGTTTCGAAATTTGGCCAACAACCCCACGGGGAGAACATATCCATTTGCATATATATATTTATCCATTAACACGGGGAGAACATATCCATTAACACACCTATTTTACTCAAGCCTTTAATTTCATGAAGTCAAAGCTTGGCTTGTTGATGTAACATGAAGAGATAGATGCATATATATCTTTCAAGCACGTTGAGATATTTATGAAATATTATTTATGTACGTAGTTTCACGTACGAAACAAAAAAAATTAATTGGACAATTATTTTATGATGTATATCCAAATTCTAAGCAAACTCCACAAGGTAATTACTCAAAACTATTCTCGAAGATAGATATCACGCAAGAATCCCTTTTCTCCCGTCCACTTCCGAAGCTGAAATTCTTCTAGATAAACTGGAATAATTGAATTCGAAGCAACTTTACGGCACCTCCAAGTTGTGAATATATACATCAAAATACGGCCCCTGGCCTACCCAAACTACCCAAAAGAAGCTACAACGTCTTACGCATGGTTGAGCAACCTCAGATATGGGTGAAGAGTAAATGTTTAGGAAGAGAACAAAATCTTCTGCGTACATATTTTGTATTATACAAATACATGCTATGGGTGAAGAGTAGATATATAAAATAGAGGGGATATTATAAGAAGCTGATCAGGATGAACCTGCACGAAGTGATCAAGACCGTCGCACCAGCCAAAGACAAGACTCTTAAGATCGTTCGGCAAGTGGCAACTGCTACGAATACGACATTTCGTCCCGCACTTCCGCCATTACAAAAATGTTTTGGTGGGGCGTTATTCCGTTAAAAGTCGAAGCTGTAAAAGGACAAAATATCTTACGCTCCTGCTTACGATATGTCGTTGCAGGGGTGACGTATATTTTGCAAGCGCCTTTGAAGTTTTTTTGTTTCCTTTACAAATCAGCTCCAAAAGGCTCAAAAAATGAACTCAACATTTTATAATTATGTTGCGTTGGTCAATTAAAATACATAAATGGTGCGTAGTTGTGTGAATTACTTTTAAGCCCCTCATGTGCATATCCAATTTTATGTGTGCGACTGTGCGTGGACTCTTTGCACTCTCAAGACTTTTAAGCCTCTCATATGATATGTGCATACCATCAGTTGCGAAAAGAAAAACGTTTTTTTCTGAAGCATGAAGCTTTTTTTTTTTTTTCCTTTTCAGAACAAAAGAGAAGTTTTATTTTTTGTTAAGAAAGAAAATGGTCCATATATTATACATCTTTGTTTGTCCTGGGCTGCTCATACGGAGACTTAAAAAAAAGAGCTTTGCGTGTGGTTGTGTTGGATCCTTCTTAGCTATGGACCGTTGGGATGGCGTTGGATTGGACTGGACGTATAAGGGGATTTAGTGGGCCGATTTGCGAAGCACAATTTGTTGGACTGGATGTAGAAGTTTCGTGATAAGAGGGTTTTAGGGGGGGCCCATTAGCTAAGCCCGATTTGCCAATGTGCCTTGAATGGGAATATATTTCTTTGTACCGTTGCCATTTGTTTTTCCAAGATAGAGTCCCATGTTCATTCGATGATGATGGAACATGAAGGCTGCAACGGGGACATATTAGGAACCGCTGCCTATCAATGTTAACATCAACTTTGCCCTAAAGTAAGGAGTTTGTGTTAAATCAATATTTGCCCAAATGACCCATGTTGGCATTGCTCTAGTTGTAAGAACTAAATTTGTGCATGTGTGGGTAAACGTACAGGTTGCTGATACAATTTTTTATTAGGTAAATATCATAATCAGCTTAAGTAGGATGAATAGATCTGTGTTAGCTCTCTGGAGTTTACCTGTGCGTTAGGTGGGGTTCACTCCGATAGTATGCCACATATAGTTTATCTTCATTACCAAAAAAGAAAAAAAAAAAAAGAAAAACTGTCTAAATTCATAAGCTATTAAAAAATGATAAGTTTTATTATTTATATTATATTTTCTACCGGTTTGGCTTCACGGAGGACAGTTAATAATTACATTTTATGAATTTGATAGTTGGCCATAGCGTCAGAATATCTTACAGATCATACTGTGGGGGCGTTTGTTTACCGAATTTTGGGAAAGATTCTCAAAATTTTGAGAATCTTTTGAATGTTGAAGTTTATTGGGGTTTGTAAAAAGTGTAAAGTGTATGTAAAAGTGTGAAGTTTATTGGGGTTTATGAAATATATTTGGTGTAGTGAAAATTTTAGGCCCCTAAAAAATCGGGCAAACAAACACCCCCTGTGTCTCTTGGGGTTTTCGAACTTGTAGCTAGAAAAGGGTGTGTCAGTTTTAACTGGGCTCAGCTCTAAAAGCTCTTACAGTGCACCCTGCAATTAGATCACCAATGTAATGGGCCCTGACCCAAGGTCAGCAACCCGTCCAATAACGAGGAAAAAACTTGTCCAGCCGAATCAGGAGCCCATGAAATTGTTTCTTTATTATTTTGTCCCACAAAAAAGAAATATTAATTTACAAGAAGATTGCTAATTTTCAATATAACAACGTTGTAGCCAGCTTGTAGACAGAGAGACTATGCCAAGTCAACAGTTCGCGAATTCGCAAAAGAAAAAGAAAAAAAGAAAAAAAAAGAAAAGAAAAGGAGGTACCAACTTGGATATAAATATGTAATACGAAAAAGTAGTAGGGTTCACAAAACAATTTATTCTGAACACCCATATAGCTAGTTAGGACTACCTCAAGGATTGATGATCTCCTCTTCACAACCTTCCTTTTTGTTCTTATATATGTTCTCCTACCGCGTGTGCATTAAATAAAGGTCAATTTGCATGCTAATCTATTACCAATCAGTCTCAAAGATCTTATATTAATGTTTTTAAAACAAGGTTGATATATTTATATTGTTTAGCCTGAGAAAGTCATGCATGTGTTATCTAATCTAACTTTTATATTCATCTCGTTAGTAGAGTTCCCATCAGTATTATTAATATTGGAACGAGGATATCGCGGGGATGATTGTTGTATCATATGAGTGCAGGATACTCAAGCTCTAACGGAGAGCTAGCTAGCTTACCTTGACTTTACAATTAGCACCAGCAGTAACATGACATAATAATATTAGGGGAAAAATACATTTTTTTATCCCCTGATTATTGGGATTACGACATGTTGCACTTCAAATTATTAATTTCGTTATATTTCACCCCTTAAATATCAACCATTTACGCTTTGCACTTCCAACTATTAATTTGGACGAAAATCACTATTTTAAATAGGTGAAACGATGAGTTTACCTTCATATAAAATATAATTAGAAAAAAAATGTAGGTAAAATCGTCATTTTCATCTAAATTAACGGTTAAAGGCATAAAGTGTAGATGGTTGGTAATTAAAAGGCAAAATATAATGAAATTGATAGTCTAAAATGTAAGGTGTCAAAACTTCAATAGTCACTTTGCATTTATCAACTCAGAGTGAAATTTTGGATATAGCAGCAGGACAAAACGTTATTGGAACATCTGTCGCTTTTACGCCATCACTACAGAGGTATGGCAACATCTTCCCGGCCGGTCGCTATAGACGAAAATCTTGCGACTAAGAAGACGTCGCGATTTGGCTTCCTCACTCGTCGCTATTATGGTCATCTTCGCAGCTATGCAATCGCAAAAGCGTTCATTCAGCAATGAAATAAGGTTTCGCAAGTGCTCAATTTCGGCCATACAATTTTGTGGAAAGTGTTGTTTTACTACTGTCATTGGAACGTTTGAGGTTATTTTTTTGCGTTCTTGGTGAGCCTCTGTTATTCAGAGTGCTCTTTTTAAATTTATCTGGGTAATTGTATTCAATGCTTTTGTCATGCTGGAAAATTATTGTAGTAAAAGAAGCAAAATGATTGTTAAAATCAGCACCTATTTTTCTCTAGAAAATTCTAAGACAGCCAAAAGAATATCGGCAAACAATAGAGAAATCTAGACAGGATGGAAACTGCAATATGTCGATAAAGAAGAACTTTTGGACAAAGCTACACCGACCTAATGTGCTTATAAATAGGAAGTAAGTGCTCGAGTGTAAAGGGCTGAAAAGTGGTGTAAGCCGTGTAATAGGAGTGAAAGAAAAAAGTGAATTGAAAAGGTGTGTGAGTCGTGTAGTGGTAAGAGTGCAAGCAAGAGTGAACAAAGTAAAAGAGAGGTGAGAGAAGTGTGTCAATGTGTGTGACGTGAAGGCTAGAAAAGTATAGAGTAAAAGTGAAGTGTTGGTGAAGTTTGTGCGGGTACTTTTCTGTTTTGTCTTACTCGTAAAAGTTTTTGTTTTATTTCTATAATAAGCTTTTCTTCAAAGTTTTTTTTTTAGGCAAATACGGGGAATCTGTGTTACATCAAGGGAGATAAAAATACAGCAGAGGCTCTAACGGGCGTACCTGACCCTCGTGAGAGGCGGCGTCTCTGCGAGCATAGCCTTTCGACTTTGAGAGGCACACAAGCCCAGACCAAACAAAACAGGAAAAGAAGCATGCCTTAAACAAGGAGGCAAGCCCAAACGAGCATAGACCACGGAAAGGACCGTGAAAACACTGGCTAGAGCTTGACATGAGTGGTTGGCAGCAGAGGCGGCACGTGGTGGTGGTCAGAGCAGATCCACAGCATAAAAGGGAGGACAAAAGCCATAGAGGCCAGTCCTGGGAAGAGAGGCGGGCAGTTGGGGGCGGAGGAGGCGATACGCGGCCCGAAGGTGTTCGGCTCATGAGATCCACGCGCGCCGCGTGGGGCACTTGAATCAACACGTGCCAGCGTTTGTGCACCGGAGGGGACGGGCTGCGAAGATCTCCGCCGGCTGAGACCAACAATGAGGCATGTGCCCGACGACATGGAGCGGAAGCCGCCGTAATCCGCTTGAAAGCCATCTGCAAAGAACAACAATAAAACCAAAAACCCAACCAACGACCCCAACCTGTCAAACCAGAGAAGAGAAGAGGGAAGAGGGGAGAGGGAGGGAAAAGGGAAAAGGAAAAAGGAGGAGGGGGGATGAGGCAGCCGGAGCTCTCCCCTTCCTCCTCCTAAGCGTCGCTGAGTTTGAGGAAGCAGAGAGAGTTTAAGAGAGAGAGAGAGTTCAAACTTACTCAGCATGTCACTTTTTTCTTCAGAGCTCATTCGTTCAAGTTTTTGCCAACTTCTGCACCAGCTTTCCAAAGTGTTTCATCATCCAACCCCACATGTAGGAAAGACAACACTCACCATAGCTGACTACCAACTAGCATCCACTCCTCCAAGGAGCACAAAGACACAGACCATTGATGACTCAAAAAAACCAACGATTTACCTGAGAATATACAGAGAAGTGTGAAAATACCAAACCATCAAAATATAGAGAGGTGTAACTGTAAATGTATAGTTTTGGCATGGTTCGTGTTAATAATTATTGATTGTGTTTTGAACTTTCCTGAGATTGAAAGTTAAAGAAGATACTCTGAAGATGTTGACTCCTAGAAGTTTGAGAGTGCTGCATAGAGTTTGCCTGGAGTTCGATTGCAGTTCACCGGGTAACAGAATAGCGAATTTTCTGTTACATTAAACAAACATTCACTAATTCGCCCAAATCCTTGAAGCTTCGAGAACCTTTCTCCTCTTTCATATATAAACTTTCCAGCAACGTCTTTAATGATTTAAAACTTTAATATTCCAATATTTACAAAGAAAAAGAGCCAGGTTTCAAGAACCCCTTTCAATGCTTTTTACCCTTTGTTTTTGAGAAACCTCGAGAGGATAATGTATTGAACGTACTGATCTGATTTTTGAGTATCCTCTTGATTGATAACTGACTTACAATCACAAGATTGTGTGGAACGAGCAGATCTGCTGGTGTGCATTAAGCTAGAGGTTTCAGCAGTGAAGAAACCGACTGCATGAGTTCATGTTGAGAGGTTGGTTTGGTTGAAAGAATCGTGATTCTAAATGGGTGAGGAGTTTCTTGTCCTCCGCATGTTGCAAAACCAAATGTGGTAATTTGGGTAAGGTTTGAGTGTTATAGATTAGCAATTGAGATTGAAGAATCTATTGATGATCACCTTGTAACTGAGTTCAAATCTAGTAGATTCAAATTTCAGGTCGTGGGCACGGAGAGTTTTTCTCTCTTGAAGAGTTATTCAAGAGAATTTTCTTTTCCGAGAGTTTTTCTCCCTTATATTTGTGACAGTTAAATGGACGATATGAAATTTAAGGTTCACCATTGCTTGATTATTAGTGTGGAAAGTTGTGGTTTAACTTAAATTTCATATCATCCATTTAGCTAAGAGCGCCTAGAATTTGGTTGCTAAAAGTATGTGTTTTAAATATTTAGCAACAAAACAATATTTTTCTTGTAGAAGCTGAGGTATTTTTAGCGACGATGTTCACTGATAAAGTCGTCGTTAAAACTATCTTCTAGTAACAAAATTTTATATTCGCTCCAAAAACACATGCGTTTTAAATCTTTAGTGGAGACACGATTTTTTGTCCATAAACGATGTATTTTCGCTATGAAATTAGGTTCGTGGCTAATAAATTCGTCCATATTTCTTGTATTGATAGCTTATGTGAAGAGGCCGGGCAATGGACAGGGTTATGAAGTAGTCTCCTGCAACGCGTGAAGCAATGACAGCTTTTTATACGATCAAATCTAGTCATGTATATTTTATCTCATTGAAGAAGAAACTCAATTTGGTTTCCACCAGAGTTGAGTATTCCACGTTTTCACCCAGCTTGGTGGACAAGGGAAATTTTGACTAATTTTGTAATTAGGAGCCGAGTCATTATCCTTCATCCTCTTAATTATTCACGAACCCATTTGAAAAAAATATTTCAACTTTCCTCGTATAATACATGAAACTTACAAGTTGGAATATATATATATAGATGTAAATATATTTTTTATCCCACGGACTGCACAAAATAATGCATTATTATCTCCGATTCTCCATATGAGATTATGACGTGCAAGAGATGGGTATTTAATTATGTCAATCATCACAGCTTCATCAGAAGTATTCCGTAGAATTATTCCCATTGATTCTTGGTAACGTGTTGGCCAATACGTTCTATCACTTGCAAGGCATGCTTAACCACTCTTTCCCTCCCTTTACTTCCACTCGATCAGCTTCCCTCTTCTCTTTTAGTTATCTATAAATGCATTCTGTTTAGTGTTACCTTATACAAACGGGAACGGGGATCAAAGCCGAGGGAAAAGAGAGGTACTGATCAAAGGGTTCTGCAACATGGAGACTGGGACGTCCTTCCATCCTGAAGGAGCGAGGCATCCCCTCTTGCGAGATGCTGACGAAACAGAGTCAACACTGATACAGAAAGCCATTAGCCTCACGTTCAAGAGCACAGCATATTTGGCCGGTCGTTTGCCTACTGGAACAGTCCTTGTTTTCCAACTTCTGTCACCCATTTTCACGGATCAAGGTGATTGTGACACTGTAAGGCAGTACATGACTGGTGCGCTTCTGATCCTCTGCGGGTTGTCATGTTTCTTTCTGTGCTTCAGTGACAGCTTTAAGGACGACAAGGGAACTCTTCATTATGGGTTTGCCACCATCAAAGGCTTGTGGGTCATTGATGGAGCTACCCTTACAACTGAAGCTGCAGCAGCATACCGGCTGCGATTCGTAGATTTCCTGCATGCCTTCCTGTCGCTACTGGTATTCGCAGCTATTGCATTCTTTGACTCGAATGTGGTGAATTGCTTCTTCTCTTCTCCGTCAGATGAGGTCGAGGAGATCCTTACATGTTTGCCAGTCGGAATTGGTGTCATTTGCAGCGGGATCTTCGTTTTGTTCCCTACCACGCGCCATGGAATTGGCTTCGCCTCCAGTACTTCCAAATAGCAAAAACCCTATTTCTTTCTATATTAACTCCATGTCTTTGCTCTTTCATAGAACAATGTTGATTCATGTTATCTGCAACATCATTCCGTTGTGTTCTTTTTTGAAGTGCATTAATTTGATTAGTATTTGCATTTTGCAATCAGACCACTATTTAGTTTGAAATAGCCTGTGCTCATGCTTGTCAAACTACAGATGCATCTACTGCAAGATGTGTTAGAAACGTTTTCTCGTGATTACTAAAACATATGAAGTTTTGGAAATGGTTGAGATCGATGACTCTCGCGTAGAAATGTCTTCGAAACGGCAAGTTTTAGTCGACGACCGTGATTATACAATCTAGCCATTACCAATTTAATAAGAAAGTGCCTGAAATGCACCTTTGAACAATTTGACATACACTTTTTTACAGCAACTATCAATTTACGCCGACCAGGTGATCCAGACTCGACACATGCAGTTCAACATACTCAAAACTGAGAGAGCTAGCTGGGATAGAGGAGGCCTTTACATTAACCCCTTCCCATTGATGAAATGAACCTACACTACCCTAAGTTGCTGGTTTAGGCTTCACTGTGCGCTCTGGTTTTATATCTGGACCATATAGCTTAAGATGATTTAACATTGTCCCGTGTGGGGTTGACTGCAGGTAAAAAGGATATGTGTAATTGCTTAGTCAGCTTGTTCAGCAAAAAAAAAAAAAAAAAAAACACAAAAACTTAACTTTCTGCCCTTAAACTATGACGCAAATGTCATCTTGGATCCAAGAACACAAAAACTTAACTTTATGCCCTTAAACTATGACGCAAATGTCATCTTGGATCCAAGAGCTTTTGTCATGTTGCGCTTTTAAATTATTAGAATTCATCATTTTCGCTCTTTAATAAGAGTCTGCCGTCAAAATTATCCCACCAAACTCAACAATTTTTTCCTCACTTCAGCTGTTTGATTTTTCGCTCATTTCAGCTGTAAGATCCTATTTGAGGGACAAAACTTATAGAATTTTGAAAATTTAAGTACGCATGCAACGTGGCATAAATTTTAGTTTGGAACTTAAAAGATATTCAACCTATAGGCCCACAAAGCTCTGACCCGTAGTCGCGTACAAAAGGAAGCAATGACGTGGACTATTTACATATAATGATAAAATGAATAAAAAAAGGAAAATATCAAAATAAACGAAGTGGTCAGATCCCATATTCTCTTGTCCAAACGTGTAAGAAAGAACAAAGAAGACGACTTTATTAAAACAATCTGCATATAAGAGTCGAACGCATAAATACCAATTCAACCGTTCAAAGGCTTGGTACGATGACGAAAAGAAAAAAGAAGATTTCGTATAAATAAGTGTGTATTATAAAGCGATATCTTCAATTAAGAAAACTTCTCACAAACGATATTAGGGGGGACATGCAAACGAAGTCTTCGGATACATAAAACGCAACGGCACTTCCCCTTATCCTCTGACATAGATTTCATCTGATCATTGACCCAGAAATGCCACATTGAAGGGTTCCACGTTTCCTACGCCAGGGCGACGACAATTTTTGTGTAATTTCTTAATAATCGAGGAATTTTCCTTAATATTATTCTACTCAGCCAATTGATTTTTTACGCTTGATTAATACAATAAATATACTTAACGAGTTGTAACAGGCAGGATTGGATTAATACACTGCCAGCAGCCAGCTATATTTCTGAACCCGCAAATCACTGCAAATAAATTAATTCCCATCCGCTAAACAAATTATAACGTGCAAGAGATGGGCATGACCATTCGTAATTTATGATCTATTTATTAGAATTATGCATAGTTTTGTTCTTATTAGGGCGGTGGACAATTTTCAGAAGCTCTCTTCCAAATACTCCACACCGTACCAATCACGTAAGATCCGACCATAGTGGTTTAAAGGAAAGAAGAATCCAAAGCAGCGTTCTCTGATTTACTTGAAAAGTAAGTAACAAAGCAATAGGTTTGTTCAGAAGCCCAGCTTTTATTCATTGCGTCTAAGCAAACAAGTGACCATGAAATAAGCAAACAAAAACCCTTCGCTGCCTAACGTACTCCCTTTGCAGTTACAACTGGAACCAACACATAATCTCTCTCTCTCTCTCTCCCTCCCGCGCCTCTCTCTTGGCCACAACTTTTTGAAAGCTTAAACAGTTTCAAAGCAGTGATGAAAGCTTTGTAGAGATTAGGCAGCTTCTGTGAAACTTTTGCAACTACTTTTCCACATTGCTAATTAAACTAAAACCCTTCTGAAAATCTTGAGAAAGCTTGCTTTATCCGTATCTCAGTTTGGTGTTTTGCTTTTTATGTTTCTTGCAAGACATGCCTAACCACCCTTCCCACCCTTTACATCCTTTCAGTTTCCCTTCCCTTGACCTTAACTGCTTATATAAGCACAGCCTCTTAAGAAATGTGTCAACACGAACAAAAAGAAGTCTGAAACAAAAGGGAAAATAGAAGTGAAAACGTTCTGTGCCATGGAGATCAAGGTTGCATCTGATTCCCACAACCATGATGAATCAAAACAGCCCCTCCTGAAAGGGGAACCCGAAACAGAGAAAACACTGATACAAAAAGCCACTAGCCAGACATTTCAAAGCACAGCTCATTTGGCCAATCATTTACCAACTGGGTCAGTCCTTGCTTTCCAACTTCTATCGCCCATTGTCACGGATCGGGGTAACTGTGACTCGGCCGGCAGGGTCATGACTGCTGTGCTTGTGACCCTCTGTGGGTTGTCATGTTTCCTACTAAGCTTCTCTGACAGCTTCAGGGACAAGAAGGGAAATGTTTGTTACGGGTTTGCCACATTCCAGGGCCTGTGGGTCATTGATGGGTCAGCGAACCTCGCACCTGAACTTAATGCAAGTTACAAGCTGAAATTCATAGATTTCCTGCATGCCTTCATGTCGGTCCTGGTATTTGTAGCTATAGCACTCTTTGACACAAATGTGGTGAATTGCTTCTTCCCGATGCCTTCACATAAGATCCAGGAGGTCCTTACCGGATCGCCAGTTGGAATTGGTGTCATTTCCAGCATGTTGTTTGTCGTGTTCCCCAACCACAGGCATGGAATTGGCTTCCCCCTCACTGCAAAGTGACAAGAAACCTCAGTTATTAGCTTTGTATATATCTACCTCCTTGTCTTTCGACAGTCATAGAACCCTGTGGATTAATGTGGTCTGAACATTATTTCTTGTGTTCTCTTTGTAATGCATTCAGAAAACGATGCTCTGCAATCCAACCACTATTGAGTTGGAAATTGGGTTTTCATGCTTGTCAAATTACAGGACATGCTAATATTGACACTGCAAGGTTATTGTGACTTGGCACAAATATGACATATGCAACCATGGGATGCCTGCGTGTCGCATCAGTCTGTACATTCATGTTTTCGAGACACAGAATTGCGCTACAATCTTGATTACATCAACAGAACCATAAAAAAACATATGCCAAATTTTAATTTACATAATTGATGACTGAACTTCGACAGTTTAAATCGAAATTCACAGACACAGGCATATACATATGCATACAAGCTGTGGTGCTTGCGTGCATTTTGCAAACAATAAATTTTCCTTCAAAATCAGATGATATTGGAGGTTTTCCCTTGGTTTAACCAAAAATGAGGATTAACACCATTGAGTTAAGTCACAAGCGTACAATTCTTTCAGTAAGAACCACCATGTTGCAATTCCCAAAAAGAAAAAACAGGAGGTTTTTGCAAAATGATCACCTCAGGCATGTATACATTCCAAGAATTAGCCATAAACCGCATAATTTGTTTTGGATGTGGAAACTCATTTCTGACCTCATTCGTCTACAGCACTTTTTAGAAACAATAAAAAAAAAAAAGGCATGGAAAAGCAGGATGTTGTATGCATGGAAGATTCTGAGTATAGTACCATGTTTCGTGATTTGAACTTAACAAAGTAAATCTGTGTGATGGAAGAGAAAAAAAAATATTCCTTTGCAAAAGAGAAAGTAGGAAGACAAAATTTTGCAACACGCCACACGATTACGTTAAAGCAGATTAGTTTTTATAAAAAGGACCAAGAAGCTCGCATAGCTAAGAGGAGAAAAGGCAAAGTTGAAATCCCAATTTGACATTTATAAAGATAAAACAAAAATTAGCATTCTGATTGATCCAAACCAGTATTAAGGCATCACTTTCGCTAAATACAAGAGGAGGGGATATTTAACACCAATTAATCTGCAAATCCTGTAAACACGACAGAAAAATTGCTGAAGGATGGACTGTATCCCAGCCACTACTTCCAAGAACCCACTTAAGTAGGACCAACAATGGTAAATTGCACCTCGTTAGAGCTTTGAGATATTGTATGCCTTTGAGGCATATGTCATAAATCCTACTAAGGTCGGCAAGAAAATCTAGAAATCAACCTCGCAGCCCACCCGTGTTTCTCAGTCTCTCTCTCAGCCATAACTTTCAGAAAGCCTGTGTCTTAGCCATCATGACTTTTTGAAAGTTACATAACAAGTTTGAAAGCTTTTTAGAACATTAGGCAGCCTGCGTAAACTTTGCTAACTACTTTTCAATACCGAACATCAAACATAAATTTCCTTCCCGAAATCTGCAGAAGGCTTGCTTTATATGTATCTCATGTTTGAGTTTACACTATGTTTCTCACAGGGCAAGCCTAACCACCCTTCCAACCTTTACCTCCACCGAGTTTCGCTTTGTTTACACTGCTTATAAAACACTAACCCACAAGAACCCCCTAATAAAATCCAAAGGAGATAATAAGTAAAGCCAAAAGATAAGTATGAGGTAGTGGGCCACGGAGATTAGAGAAGAATCTTATTTCCAGCATCACATGTATCAAAACATCCGCTTTGCAAGAGATGATTGAAACGGAAGATAAAACACTAGAAAACCCTAAACTGTATGTAAACAAACCTAAATTTTGATCCTTCAATTGTCCCAAATTTTAGGCCCACCAAAGTAGAAATAGAGAGATCATCTATATTTGTTCCATATCATGTACCTTCCCTTGGGACATCCGCATTGTGATGAAGAACATTCATTTGAAGGCAAGCCATTTTGATTCATTTCCTGTACGGATAATGAAATAGAGTTGCTGGTGCTCAACCTAAAGAAAAATAATATACAATTTCCAAGGACAATTGAGAGGATACCTATTGAGGACATGGGGCTGTATTTGTCCAAGTTCTATAGGGCGACTTGACTTGTAATTTATATTTTTATCCAGAAATGTGGTTGGGGGGGGGGGTTGGTTGTGCATAATGAGATACTATGTATTGATCCAGCAACCAATGCTATCTGATTGGGCTTTCGAAGCTTACTATACAATAACTAATAGGAGTTGTTATTTGATAAGAGTATTATGTCATTAATGTATCCAAGTCATTGATTGTGTAAAATAATGTAATACGCTGGATGATACTCATCGGAGAAAAGTGACTAGCAGTCCTTGGAGCTATCCAATCAGGAAGGGGTGTTGAGCCTATGACTTGGGATCAGAACTTGTAACATTCATGGTGTTTACTAAGCTAGTGTAATCTGCAGAGTCAGTTGGGATAATAAGAAGCACCCCAGCATAAGATCCGGTTTTTTAAATAAAAAAACCCCATTTTTGTTAGTTATACCCGATTGAAAATTCCTAAATAGACTAGTAAAAATTCCAAGCGTGTTTCTGACGCAACACTTGAGATATGGGGCACAACAGTTTAATATAGCCATTTGGTGTTTTCATATCCAGAAATCCACAAATTCGATTCAATTTTTTTTATTAAATTTCCCCAATTATCTGAATAATCTATAAATAAAACTTATCTAGATGAAAAATGGAAAAGAAGTAATTTGATTCAAAGAATCTTATGATTAGAATGAGTAGAGTCCAGGTACCAAGAGCACTTACTAAATAGTAGAACTCCATTTCAGATCTATATTTGAGTCTCAACAAGCTCATTCATCAGCTCAACCTGCAAAAACTCAGCAGCTTCCCTTACCTTCCTTCGATTCCAAAATCCGCCCAATACTGCAGTCCATGATTTCTCAGTTGGAAGACAGCCATCGATTACCATCTCATCAACAATTCTGGAAGCCTTGTGTAGGTCTCCTCTCTTAGAGAAACACTCAATCAGAGGATCAAAAGTTCCAGTATCAAGCGAGATACCCCTAGTCCGCATGCTAAGGTACAGTTGAAAAGCCCGATTTGGATCACCATTAATACAAAGGCCTTGGACCACCATATTATAAATCCTAACATGAAGACTCCAAGTTAATCGGTTTGGGGAGATGCCCCCAAGGACCATTTCATCGAGGAAGTTTGCAGCTTCTTGGAACTTACGAATGTCACAAAAGCCACTAATGATCTTCCCATACAACCCTGCATCTGGTTTCAATCCCTGAAGCTTCATCCTGTCAAGAATCTCCAAAGCTTCTTGAAGCTTTCCTTCTTTACAGAGTCCATGAATCAAAGTACTATAAGTTATCGTATTAGGCCTATGGCGTTTGCTGATCATCATCTCCAGGAGTTCCATGGCTTGTGAAGAACGCCCACCCTTGCAAAGACCATCCATTAAAGCACTGTAGGTGAACACATTTGGCTCGATATCTTTGATCGTCATCTCTTCGAACAATCCTATGGCTTCATCTGAATTTCCATGCTGGCACAAACCATGGATCAAAGAAGTGTAGGTCACAACACTGGGCAAGCAACCTTTTGTTTCCATCTCTTTGAATAGCTCCTTTGCTTCACCAATCTTTCCTAATCTACACAACCCATTAATCAGAGTACCATAAGTGTATGAATCTGGAGTACAACCACGATCGGGCATCTCACGGAATATATTAAGAGCAGCTTCCATTGTCCCCCTGTTCTTGCAAAGGGCTTTAATCAGAACATTAAGGGAAGCAATACAAGGCGGTATACCTATTTCTCTCATATGCCGATAAAATCTAAGAGCCAGCTTTAACTGGTTTTCTTCAACAAGAATTGCAAACACTGTAATGTAAGATCTCTCGGAGGGTTTGCACTGGAAGTTCTCCATCTTGTTGAAGACCCTAATGACATCCAGTGGCCTGTGAACGCGACCATAGGCTCTGCACAAGGAGAGGAATATATCTTCTGTGATATTACACTTTTCCTCCTTCATTCTATTAAGGAGTTCCTCTGCTGATCTGAACTGGTTTGCAGAAACTAACTTTGAGATCATTCGACCGAAGGTGTTATGATCATGCCGAAACCCATTAGCATATTCAGCAGTTGCCGAATCAAAAATTAGTATAGCCTTTTGCACATCCCTCTCAGCCTGTATCAACTGCTCAACAATTGAAGGCGTGATTTGTTTTGACCATTTAAATAGAGTTTTACAACCCATTATGGGGACTCCTTTTGTTAATATCCCCACCTCGTAAATGAAGCTAACTTCATTATTTTTCCATGACTAGAAATCATACAACGTAAGAGCAGAGACATGAGCTTCTGTGCAACATTTAAGTGTCCTAGGGCATTTGCCGATGAGTGAATGTCAACTCGTAGGGAGATAACGGTGCTCCTGAATGGAGTAATCTTCCCCGAATAACATGGTCGATTTCAATTCTCTAACGAAAATTCATGATACCTGTGTTACAAATCAACAGCCAAAACCATCTTAATACTGATTTCATCAAAACCACGAGTGTCATAATTGAATAAGAAGCTCGGAAATTCTACACAGACCGATACTTTGACATGTCAGTTCATATTCAAGCAATAAAGCAGACGATAACTAAAAAGAAAAACAAAACGCAGTGGCTATGTGGGTATGCATTCACAAATATAATAAGACCAAAGCTCCGGCAAACTTCTCATGGATGGAAAGTTATCCTATTCTTATATTCTTTAAACTAGCCAGGCAGTCAATTACGAGAAAGCAGTAAAAAGAAGCTAGAGTCTGCAATAATTTGCAGTGCAAAAGGCCCGTTTTATAAACCAATGGGTTTGTGTCGGGGAAATGCATCTCTGTTAAACATTTTATCAATCAAGCGGCGGCCGCAATGAAACAAAGCTAAATATGAAAGATAGCAAACGCTATAATAAAATTTAAGACGAAAACCAGTAGATAGAGGAAGTGTGTCTGATTATATCAAATGCACGCATATGGACAGAAAAATGACACAAAATAAGTCCTCCTCAGATCCCTCCTGAAACTTGCCTTCGAAGCGGACGAAATTCCCATATGGGAGTAGCAATAACCAAGTGCGAAGAAACAATCACTTGTCTATCCTCTTTTGTCTTTTTGTCGTCTGAAAGCAAAGAAGGGAACGCTCAGTTGATTGGCCTTGCGGTTATTGTCGAGGAAGGGATGAGTACCAATGGGGTCATAATGATATAGTCTGAGCTACGTGGTTGCTGGGAGGGCTATTGGGCTTCCAAGTACGTAATCTTATTTAGGGGAGAAGGGCCGGAATTCTTTAGCAAAGCCCACTTCGTTGCAGGCTTCTAGCATCCCAAATTTAAAAAATTGAGCACTGGCTTTGCGAGTTTAAGCTCACAGCAAAAGCCCTATTTACTCATGAATATTTTAAATTTTATTTATATTTTATCAAAATATCACCTATTATTCAACGTGACTAAGGCTATTGTCAAGAAAATTACGAGCAATTTTCTAAAATAGTAGTAAAGAAAAGGAGATCATATTGGAGTGTAATTTCCTCTTTTTTTTTTGGGTCTCCAAAAAAAATAAAATAAAAGTAAATCCCAAATTTCCGTGCTAGCAGCTGCAGGAAGTAATATCATGTGAACCAATTACTTGCCACCGCCGTCACGAAGCTAAAGGTTAAAAAGAAAAGAAAAGAAACGATAAGGGATTGAGAAACAGCCACAGAAACCATCACCACCACGATTGGACAAGACAAGCCCTCACTCCAAGGCCTTTCACTGGAGATAAGACGGGCCCCACACCTCCCCCTCCTACTACAATATCTATCCTCCTCCACGGCCACAATAAATAATATCATTGTTCCTTAACCTTCATCCTTTGGACCACAAACAGACACGTAACCCCCCACCGTATTGTACTATCAAACAATGCGCCAATCCCTGATTCCCCTATTGGGTGACTGAAAGGTGGATTTAATTTATTAGTGTGGGCCGCGAAGTATGGAATGAGGAACCGAATAAAAGGACAGGAGGTGATGAACCTCTCATCGGCTCGGGACGCTTAAAACGGTTCGCATTGGTTGCCGGTGCAAGTTATCCATTTCGGCGCAGAGTAGGTCCGCTCTCTGGTTGTGAATAAGAGCTTAGAGTAACTAACGCAAGCACATTTTTTCTCTCCCTCTCTCTCTCTCAGACCATGGAGTCAAGAGTGCTGTCACGCGCCGCCAACTTCGCTTCCTTCTCCAACTTCCGGAAGCTATCGAGAGATAGCGGCAGCAGCAACAACATCGTCAACTTCGGTCCTGCGAGGCCAATCGGAGCAGTGGGAGAAGGCGGGAACTTGATATGGGGAAGGCTACTCCGGCCTGCTTTGCTGCTCGAGAGCTGTAGCCTCAGCGGAAAGCCGCGTGATATTCTGAAGCCGACCCGCCTCGGCGCGGCAGCTTCTTCATCGCCCGCCGAAGGGAGCGATTCCGCCGGGTGAGGTCCGTTTCCTCCGTTCTGACCGGCAGACTCGGCCGCGTCAGCCTCCCGACTAGCAGTTTTCTTTGTATCTCCTGTCTGAATCGTTGTTCTTGCAAATTACAGGGAAGCGAAGATCGCTCCGGTTGGGTTCATCCAGAAGTATCCGGCCCTCGTCACTGGGTTCTTCTTCTTCATGTGGTAGGTCACGTGTTTGCTTTCTCTCATATGCTCCTGTTGCGGATATATTAAGCTAAAAAACACCACCGGATTCTCTGGCTCGAAGTAGTCGAAGATGGTCTCTTTAATTTGTTTACGTTGTTGGTGCAACTGCTTTGTGAAATTACCAAATTATCACTGTGCAGGTACTTCCTAAACGTGATTTTCAACATCCTTAACAAGAAGATCTACAATTACTTCCCTTACCCCTAGTAAGTATGCGAACTAAACATAAATGCTTTGTACTTTAAAATGCTGGGGGACAGATGTGATTAACTTTGGTTTCGGGTATGTGCAGCTTTGTGTCAGTCGTGCACTTGTTCGTCGGGGTGGTATACTGTCTGGTGAGCTGGGCCGTGGGCCTTCCCAAGCGCGCTGTAAGTCAAACCTTAAAACCCAGTACCAAATTATAATTGACATTGTCCTTTGGATCTGTGCGCTCTTGACTTTCGGCTGTAAACAGCCGACCAATAAATTGTTGGGCCTGATCGATCCATTAAGGTTTTATTTCCCCGTAGGATCAGCTCCTATAAATGTCGGGGAAAGATCTGTTGAGCTCTGCTCCTATAAATTTGGGAGAAAGGATTATACCGCACCTTATCAATCTTCATAGGTCTCGCCCATTTAAAGTTATGTTAATGGAGTTTGTGACAACTTAAGATAATCGATGGGCTAAAATAAAATAATGAAAGTATCTTCTTTTGTGGGCAATTTTTTTATTTATAATTTTGTCTGAAACTCTGGGGAATTTGAAAAATCAGCACAAGGACGACAAATCGGATTAGATGTTTTTACTGGGACGTCGAAGGATGTAAATGTAGTACCGGGTTTCTAGTGCAATATTGCTACATCAACATTCTGTCCTTGAGAACGGAGAGAGTTAAATTTCCTACAATTTTTTCCCGATGATCGTGTTAGGTGGTTACGTTTTTTAAAGTTGCAAAACTATTTCCAAGGCTAAAGAACGAGCAGAATATCTACGGTGTCCCAATTTTTTGCAGTACTTGGAAACTTGTGCACTGATTACACTCAACATTTTACGTCGTTCCTCTTTGTAGCCTATCGACGCAAACCTCTTGAAGCTGCTCATCCCTGTTGCTGTGTGTCATGCACTTGGCCACGTGACCAGCAATGTCTCTTTCGCAGCTGTGGCTGTCTCTTTCACTCATACAATCAAAGGTGATAGGAAACTTGAAGCCTCTTAAAATTGAGCCAATCGTTTATTCTATTAACATGATATTTGTTTGTTTCAGCTCTTGAGCCCTTCTTCAATGCTTCTGCCTCTCAGTTCATACTTGGGCAACAAATACCATGGACTTTATGGCTGTCTCTTTTGCCTGTTGTTCTTGGTATGCTCTTCCCTCTGTTCATGTGCTTGTTTCAATGATTCGATTTCTCTCTGTACATTTCTAGAGGCGTATTTTAAGGTGGCTATAACGGCGTCTTTACCTTTGAATTGACATGCAGGTGTATCAATGGCATCATTGACTGAACTGTCATTTAACTGGGTTGGCTTCATCAGTGCTATGATTTCCAATATTTCCTTCACTTACAGGAGTATCTATTCAAAGAAAGCCATGGTTATTTTCCTTGAAACCCTTCTCCACCCTTTCACATTGAATTAATTATGCATCATGCAAAAAGCTTTGAAATAAGTTTAGACAGCAGTTAAGTTCCGCGACTCAAAAGTTTCTGTACTGATCTTTTTGTTTTTATATCTCAATTTTGCAGACTGACATGGACAGTACCAATATCTATGCTTATATTTCCATCATTGCTCTCTTCGTTTGTATTCCACCAGCCATCATTGTGAGTGAACACTCGTAACCACTAGAATTATAATGTATTTGTTGTGAATAATGCCAACTGAAAAGTTTAATTTTATGTTCAAAGGTCTCTCATTGTTTCCATGTCCTTATTTTATACAGTTGGAAGGACCCCAACTGTTGAAGCATGGCTTTAATGATGCGATTGCAAAAGTAGGTCTAACCAAGTTCATCACAGACCTTTTCTGGGTGGGAATGTTCTACCACCTTTACAATCAGGTAAAGATTTTCATATTTTGCAGCTGCTTTGATATCTGATGCTTCCAGGACCTGAGTGGAAGTAATACAATGTTTCAAATTTAGCGAGCCCTGTCTTTTTTCTCTCTCCCCCTGTCTTGGATAGCTTCAACAAAGTGTTGGAATCCACTTTCCTAAGCCAACTGCTAGGTTCATTCTTAGTTATGACTGATGATGCTTTATCCTTTTTTGGCCGTTTAAAAACAGTTGGCCACCAACACCCTGGAGAGGGTGGCACCTCTTACGCATGCAGTTGGCAACGTGTTGAAAAGAGTATTTGTGATTGGATTCTCGATCCTGGTCTTTGGTAAATTTTGTTTGGCTTTCTGCTGTCCTTTTCTTCCGCCCCTTGTTTGCTCGAAGAGCTTTTCATTGAATGAATGGTGTCTAACATAAGGCTCCTGGCAGGTAACAAGATTTCAACACAAACTGGCATTGGAACGGCCATTGCAATCGCTGGAGTGGCAATCTACTCTTTCATCAAGGCCAAGCTGGAAGAAGAGAAACGAGTGAGTTTTCTCGGCTTCAACTACAGTAAAGAAAAAAAGAAGTCATATCTATCAACTTTTTAGTGCGGTTTCTCTGTTTTTTAAGTGCTAAAACATTGCATCCAAAGCCAACCAATGAGCCGCAATTATGCTTTAGAAATTCCGCATTCTGGGTTGATCAATGAAAATATAGCTTATGCGGAGACTTCTGTAGGAGATTGTTAGGATTTTTTGGCCTCCAACTTAAGGGGGAAATATTCCTGTTAACTTTGTTGGCTGGTTGGTTTATTGGCACTGACAATGAAGTTGGTGATGGTCAATGCTATGTTTGCTTTTCTGATTGCCATCTGAGATGGATTCTCTGCGTACGTGGTGTGCACCAGTAGATGGGTGGATTCTCCCGAATTCAGAAAAAGCTGCCGATTTTGATCAGGATGCCAATATTTGACGTGATTTTTATGTGGTCCTAAGTCCAAACAAAGTCTTGGAAGATGCCTTTCCTTGTGGTTTCCAGATGGGCTTCGGATAGTTTTGCTGCTCTAAATATACTCGCAATTTAATTCATTTGCATTTGGTATACGAAAAGGACACTAAGCTGAATGATATATATTGATCTGGTTTTTGTTTTGGCAGCAAGCGAAAGCGGCGTGAGAAGAAACAGAGGTCTGGACATGGGGGAGAATCATGTGCTTTAAATTTTAAATATTTTCTTCAGGAAAGAGATGACGAATTGAGTATCCTTAAATAACCCAGAACAAATATTAAAAAAAAAATGTATCGTATTTCTGTAAATTTTCTTGATTGATTTCTTTGATTTCGAGCACAGACAATAGCTAATATGCAATTGTCCGGTATTTTAGTGAAAATAATGAATGGCTTCGTCTCTCACAAGTCATACAAGCATTCGAGGTAGCAAACAGTACTATTCGTGATAATTTGCCGACATATCTGGAATTGCGCAGTAATTCTCTATTTCTTCATCAATTATGCAGTATTTTGTGTTCTTCTTTCTAATGCAAAATAATCAGTTTATGGCACGCCTGGATATTTGGCAAAATAACAAACTAAAGAAAAATTAATAACTGCAAGTTAAAAATATCACCAAAGAATAGCTGAAATTATAACTCGTGAAGTTATATTTGGAGTTGAATCGGAGCGGACGCTATTTTAAATTTTTAATCCTCCCCGCTTGATTAGTCTAGTCTAGCTTTTAAAAAAAAAACAGACACTTTTTAAAATTATTTATATGTCACTTCATAAATAATAGCCATTACTGTGTCTTGCCTTTTATATGGTAAAATGCATGCTTATTCAAATATTTTGTCATGTTTAAAAAATTTTACTTCAAATTTATAAGACAAAATTTTTGAAGTTTGATTTTTATAAGATTTCGAGTAAAAAATTTGAAGATTATTTTGTAGAAGATTGAATTACAGTAAGTTTGGTGGAAAAATGTAAATATGACGAGTTAATGAAGTTTTTTCTTCACTGAATTGTATTTAGAGTTTTTGAAAAATTATAGATAAGATAAGTTGGATGGAGTTTTTATTTGTATATATTTGGTAGAATATTAAGTTTTACTAAAATTTGATATTGAGTTTTATTGAGTAATGTTTTTTTAGATATATATATATATATATACATTTTGTTGATTGGTAAAGTTGGATGAGTGAATGAAGTATAATAAAAAGTAAATAGTAAAAGCTTATGTTTGTATGAGAGGAGAGATTTCATATATTTTGAAATTAATGGAGATGTGTGTAAGTTGAATCTGATACTAGGTTAGAGAAAAAAATAGTAAAACGTATCAATTACCTATATTAGTTCGAAAAATCAGTCAGTTAGATAGGTCATTTGGAAAAATCTACCTAACATTTATTCCTCAATTGTTTCTCACCAAATCTTCCAATAAAATATGTCGTAGCTCCTTAGTATTGGAAGCTCTCCTTTGATTTTGACAAACATACCTTTATTTGTGGGTTGCGTTTAGTTGAAGGCGATTAACCGGAGCTTTTCCAAACGAACCTAGCTGGGCCACAACAAGCCCAACCCCACAAAGCCCATTCACAATATACTAGCAGCCGGTCCTTTCTAAAAGTGGCAAGCCGAAATCCGACCGGGGCCCACAAGAACACAAACCACAAACACCAACTCGATCGCTGTACGCCAAAGATCCGAAGAACCCAAACCACGAAACGAAAAAAAATTTAGAACCGAACGCGCCACGACCCCGTAATAAGCACTCAAAAAGTGAAGAAAAAAAAAGCAAAAAAGAAAAGCAAGAACCAATAGGAACGGTTCATCGAAATTAAAACACCAGAGCGAGACCTGTGTCGCTCGTGAGTTGTCAAAAATACGAAATATAAAGAAAAATCATTTCGCGTCGTGATAATTACGTTGTTTTGGGTTTGTTTGTTGCCCACATCAAGAAGGTCTCGTTTGACACTCGAACACACCGTTCATTAAAAAGGAAAAGGGCAAAAAAAAACTTTAAAAAAGAAAATAAGAATTATGGAAGGTGGAATTAGAGCGAAGAAGGACTGTTGGTTTTTCGCTTCTGATTTTGCCTTTTTCGTATTTTCCGTTTGTTTTATTCCTTTTATTCTTCTTATTCTTTCATCCCAATCCTCTTTGGCATTTATTATTCGTTGTTGTATTTTTATTTTGTTATTCGATGATGATGATGATAATTCTTCTTTCTCAGCCTTTCTCTTCCTTGACTTTTACGTATTTAGTTCTGGGAGAGAATTCTTAGAGAGGTAAAATTCGTGTTCTTTTCGTTCTTGGCGGCCTCTTGTTCTTTTTTTGGATCCTTGAAATTTCTAGGGTTCACGAGGGAGCTGCCCGTTTCGATCCTGATCGTCTCCTGCCATGGAGGCCGCTTCGGAAGGAGATAACCAGAACCAGAATGATGAGCACAATAACAACAGCGGTAGCAAATTCGCTAATTCCAATGAAGGACAGAGCAAGCCCAAGCGCCAGATGAAGACCCCCTTTCAGCTCGAAACCCTTGAGAAAGCCTATGCCAGTGTGTACACATATTCCGTCCCCGACTGCGATTTATTTTACCGTGTTTGTGTGTGTATGTTCTTGTATGATGGTATTTGAGTTTGCTTAATTTGCTGATATTTTGTGGTATGATTCAGTGGAGACGTATCCATCGGAGGCAACGAGGGTGGAGCTGTCGGAGAAATTGGGGCTTTCGGATCGGCAGTTGCAGATGTGGTTTTGTCACAGGAGGTTGAAGGATAAGAAGGATATTCCCGCTAAGAGGTCAAGGAAAATGGCTGCCCTGGCTTTACCGGAATCTCCTGTGGATGAGGTGAAGCCGGGGGCCGAGCCTGGTAGTGATTATGGGTCGGGGTCTGGGTCTGGGTCGAGCCATTTCGGGCGTGTGGAGTTTCGGAATATGGTGCCAAGGAGGGTGGTGGATGATGTACCAGTGGTGAGGAGGTATTACGAGTCACCACAGTCAATTTTGGAGCGTAGAGCCATATCCTGTGTAGAGGGGCAGTTAGGGGAGCCATTGAGGGAAGATGGGCCAATTCTTGGGATCGAGTTTGATCCCTTGCCGCCAGATGCGTTCGGGGCACCCATAGGTATGGCTGATGTGCTTGTTTATTGAATTTTGATGTCTTTGTGGGATATTTTTCCATAATACCTGAGTTTAAAATGCTTTTTACCGTACTTTTGGGATATTTATGTGGTTATCATTGAAACTATATTGTTGATATCGCATTGTAGATGATATTTCAAATGGCAATTTTGCAACCCAACTAGTAACTTGTTGTTCAAAGATATTTGGTGGTGTTTGCAAACCAAAATTTTGGGAATGTTGTAAAATTGAGGTCGATTTGAGTTTTATTGGATTTTGAGAGATAAAAAATAGAATTTTATGGGAGTTGGTGAAAGTGAAGAGAGAGATAATTTGAGTGAATTTTTTATGTTTATTGTAATGAAAGAGATAATTTAGAGCGGGAAGAGAGATTATTTTATAATTATATTATTATTATTTTCTTGACCAAATTTTGGTTTGCAAACACCACCCTAGGTAAAGCTATGGTTAACCTCACTTTAACCAATGCATAGCCCTATTTTTTTCTGGTATAATTTGTTAGTATCTGAGATGTCTTTTACGCACATAATCTCATCTGGCTGTCACGAGCCTGTTATGCATGTAGAACACAATTGCAGTTCATTGTACTCTTTGATATGCCTTGGAGTTGGTTAGCCATTGTGTGAAACACAATAGGTGATGTTCGAGATTGTAAGTTGTTTCCCTGCTAAACTGTTGTTATTGTATGTGAAGCAGCAGTTGCAGAGCAGCAGAAGCGGTCGGGGCAGGCTTACGAGGGGAAACTATATGAGCAACCTGATGTCAAATCATATAAAGTAGGTCTCTTGATTCTCCGAAGAAATTTTGTGTAATGCATAATATTTCATTACTTTGACATGCATAGTGATGGGTGAGATTTTTCATGTATCATTCTCTGTCATAAATCTGTTACATAGGCAAGATTCTTGACACTTCATTTTGCGGCATAGATGCTTTGGTTTGCAACTTAATATTGTTCCTCTATTGTTTCCTAAATTTCCAACTATTTAGTTTCTTCACGCTAAGACACTATTCTTTTGGTGTTAAGTTTCTTGACCAGTTGTCTAGGACCTTTTCTGCTAAGAAATTTCATACTAACTAGAAAATTAACTGCTTGAAATTAGGAAAATAACTTTTATGTGTTTGCTAAGACTATGACCAAGTGTAACGTATCTCTTTGAGCCCACTCAGTCATTGCTATAGTTGTTTTCTCTTTTTTGTTTTCCCTTCATGAAATGTGGATTCTTGTTCTTAATGTTTATTGCTTTTAGTTATTTATCCTGTTGGTAGCTTCTCTCATTTGATGTTGGTGGATTACTGGATTACTGACTATTTTTATGCTGGAAGCATGTAATTTGTACCTCCTTTGTTCTGTGTTAACATATTGAAATTGTATCAAATTCATCCCAGGCCGCTGCAAGGGTGCTCCATGAATATCCATTTCTTCAAGAGAAGTCTGCTATTAGATCCGATACATTTGGACAAGTTGTCCAATCTCATGGTCATGACTCAATGGTGGATGGTCCGACTGCCAGAAATTCATCATTTGTCCTTGGAACTGAACAATTGCCCAGGGTTCATAGTGTCCAAGGCCACGTGTCTCGTGTTCGTCTTTTGACTCAGCAAGACAGGCAAGGACTTGCCTTATCATCACCTCCTAAGGAAGATGATCATGTCCCGGAAAGGGACTCCTTTACAAATGTTAGAATAAATTCTCAGTTTAGTGATCATCCAACTATTGGACCAGAAGATTCGTATGTAGTGTCTGATGGGCAAATACTTCATAGCGATGCTATTTTCCGGAAGGAGAGGAAACGAAAGGTATACTATACCTGTGATTGCGTGTTATGATAGTATTTTTATTTCATTGTTAAGCACTATTTTATACTTTTTGTTGCCTTCTGCAGAGTGATGAAGCTGGCATCGCAAGAGAAGTTGAAGCCCATGAGATTCGGATAAGGAAAGAGCTCGAGAAGCAAGATATTCTGAGGCGAAAGGTTCAAACTTATTTGCCATGAATCTGTGTACTCTGAAATTAACCTGTCGTCTCTTCACAGCAGATAGAAAACCTCTTTAGAGAGTAACATTATGAACTTTGTTTTGCCAGAGTGAAGAACGAATGAGGAAAGAGATGGAAAAACAAGACCGTGAAAGAAGAAAGGAAGAAGAGAGACTGATGCGAGAAAAGCAGCGAGAGGAAGAGAGATCAAAGCGTGAGCAAAGACGTGAAATTGAACGAAGGGAAAAATTTTTGCAGAGAGAATCTTTAAGAGTAAGTTTATGTACATAATTTGAGCCTAACATCTTGCTTTTCTGTGATAAATGACCAAATTGCACCTATTGTCCCTTTACCCTACTTCTCTGGTTACCCTAAAGGCTGAGAAAAGGAGACAAAAAGAAGAGCTTCGCATAGAGAGAGAGGCAGTGAAGCGCAAAGCTGCCATTGAGAAGGCTACTGCACGCAGAATTGCTAGGGAATCAATGGAGCTTATTGAGGATGAACAGCTGGAACTGATGGAATTAGCTGCTGCAAGCAAGGGCTTATCCTCGATGATCCATCTTGATCATGACAGTTTGCAAAATGTTGAATTATTCAGAGGTAGTATACTATTGAGAACCTGGGGTTCAGGCTTCATTCATTTGCGTGACTGCTTTTGTTTTTTTTTTGTTTCGGTTAGTACATGACTGCTTTTTTCTAACCTTAAAATAACCCAGTCAATTGGTGCAGCATTTGCCCCTTCAAAGATATGTGGACAAGTTCTGGTAAAAGAAGCAGAATTCGTTACAGCTAGAACTTTTAGAATATCAGAATCTTGCCTTAAAAATTGTTAGTTTTGGTCTCATCTTCTATAGCGAAAGAAGCTTTGGTGTGAAAGTCTTTATTCAGTATTTTTTTTTTTGTGTGTGTTGGGGGGGGGGAGGGTGTGATTTAATTCAGCGTCTTTTGTCACTGTATTTTCATGTAGTTTTGACTGGTTGTAGATGTACTCTGTGTTATTCTTCTAATGTTTTACATGTGATTTTGCATTCTACATGGGAAATATGGGATAATGGTTATGACTGAGGTGTCGAACACAGCTACACACAAATTAATGAAATTGAATTCCTTTTAACAGAGGCCTCTACCCTTTGAGGTTAAGTAGGGTATTGTATTGGTTTGACAAAGTTATCTGTGGTGATGGTCTACCCTTTGAGGTTAAGTAGGGTATTGTATTGGTTTGACAAAGTTATCTGTGGTGATGGTGTTGTTTAAGGAGGTAGTGGCAATTATTGTAGTGTTGGGTGGCAGTGGCATGAGTCAACTATCTTCAAGTGGAGAATTGGAAACAAAGCGTCTCCTTGCCTCTATTTCACAAGCAGACTGTCCTTGTTCTTATAAAAAAAAAAAAAAAAACTTTGATATTTGAGCAAACAATTGAATCCATCTGTTTTAGTTGAAACTCCACTAAAACACATCCGAAGTCTCTTGACAATGTCTTTAAATAATGAATGCTAAATTCTTCTGCTGATAAGGTTTTCTTTTTCCTATAATTTCGCTTTCCTTGTGTTCTTATCTGCTGTATCTACTCTTTTAATTTTTTCTGAGCAGCCATTTTTGCATTGTAGATTCTTTAATTGCTTTCCCTCCAAAGTCAGTGAAATTGAAAAAACCGTTTGCAATTCAGCCATGGATCAATTCAGAGGAGAATATTGGCAACCTCTTGATGGTATGTCCTAACAGGGTTTTCATTCCATTGAAGATGAGGAAAGAGTCAAGTGGAACTGGAATTATGCTAACATGTATTGTGTTCTAATTTTTACCTTTGTGGATGGATAATCTGATGCTGTAATCTCTGTTCACATTACAGATTCTAGCTTATTGAAAAAGAGGTTATGAACATGCCTTTGGTTTCTATCAAATATTGCCATTCTGTTGTTTTAAGAATATACGAGCACTGACCAATTATCTCTCTTAATACATTTATGTTATTTTGTGGAAGTTCATGGTCTTTTAACTGAAGTTTGCTTCTCTGTTTATGTCATATGGATTTTTGTCATAGGGATAATGGTTATGAATGCACTGTTCTCCCATATATGGTACCATGAGATAGAGGGAGTTTTGCTAATGGGGAGACATTTGGTGTCTGAATATGTCGGTTGTCTTCTTCAGGTCTGGAGATTTTTGATTACCTTTGCTGACGTTCTCAAGTTGTGGCCCTTTACTCTTGATGAGTTTGTTCAAGCCTTCCATGACTATGTAAGTCATTCTTGAGCTCTTGGCTTTTTAATTTTCTTCTTTTAGTCAATGTTCTGCAACTTGTTTTTCTATGATCACATTCTTTTTAGTATCTTTCTTGAGCACTGTATTCATACCATTTTGATGGTAGGATTCGAGGTTGTTGGGCGAGATACATCTTGCTCTTCTTAAGTTGATAATAAAAGATATTGAAGATGTTGCAAGGACGCCTTCTACTGGGTTAGGAATGAATCAAAATGGTGCTGCTAATCCAGGAGGTGGACATCCACAGATTGTAGAAGGGGTACGCTCTTCTGTATTCAAACCTTTGTTATTTTTTTTTTCTCTACTACTTTTCCCTCATTGCAACTGAACCTTTTTTGACATTATTTTGTATCAGGCATATGCATGGGGCTTTGACATACGAAATTGGCAGCGACACTTAAATCCATTGACCTGGCCAGAAATATTCCGGCAATTAGCACTTTCAGCTGGATTTGGGCCACAGTTAAAGAAGAGGAGTATCGCATGGTCATACCCACATGAAACTGATGAGGTTTCCATTTTGTCATGTTTTTAGCACTAATGCCCGATTTTAGCATTTATGCCTTTTTGCCTTCGATTTAAAATGCTATTCCAGTAATCCTAGCGATATACTCTCAATGATTAACAGCATGCTTTTTGTGCATTGGGTAAGTTAGTAATACTAGACGATTTTAAAATGAACCAAAAATCTTACCATCGCCTATGTATTTAGATTATAGATCTAGTTTGGTACGAAGTTTTCTGTTACCGTTTAGCATCTGCATGTTCAATGGGATCTGTTGGATGTTGAAGTTCAGGACCTCATTATGTTTGGCGTAGTTAATTACTTCTATTAAATATTGTTTGATTGATGTAATTACAGGGTAAAGGTTGTGAAGACATCATTTCTACTCTCCGTAACGGTTCAGCTGCTGAAAATGCATTTGTGATAATGCAAGAAAAAGGTTTATTACTTCCGCGAAGATCTAGGCATCGGTTGACTCCTGGAACTGTCAAGTTTGCAGCTTTTCATGTTCTTTCACTCGAAGGAAGCAAGGGATTAACAGTATTAGAACTTGCAGACAAGATTCAGGTGAGTTAATTTTCATGAACACTGTCGGCTATGGGCCCTTGTTGTTGTCTGTTGACTGTTTGTGAAGGGAAGGAAGGAGAGAGATTTAATCCTTTCAAGTTTATTGATGCTCCTGATTTGTTTGTATATATATATCATCAGAAATCTGGACTGCGGGACCTGACAACAAGCAAGACACCAGAGGCTTCAATTTCTGTTGCTTTGACTAGGGATGCTAAGCTTTTCGAAAGAATAGCTCCGTCAACATATCGTGTACGTGCTGCTTTCAGAAAGGATCCTGCTGATGCTGTGGAAATACTTTCGGCTGCCAGAAAGAAAATTCAGATATTTGAAAATGGATTTTTAGCTGAAGAGGATACAGAGGATGTTGAAAGAGAAGATGCTGAGGATGTTGAAAGAGATGAAGACTCGGAATGTGATGATGTTGATGAGGATCCTGATGTAGATGACTTTGCCACTCCGTCAGACGAAAATAAGACCTCCACTTCTTATGGCGAAGTGAAAACTGGCTTGGAAATTGGAAATCAAAATACATGTGATAATGTTGCACTGAATCTACCAACTAAGTTGGAGGAGGACTTTTTGTCCATCCCCTTGAGTGGTTCCAAAGATGAAAACTGTCCAAACATTGTCACTGAGCAATATGTTGCTGCTGAAGATATGGCTGCTGGTAATATTGATCAAGAAAATATGGAGATTGATGAAAGCAAATCAGGTGACTCGTGGATTCAAGGTCTCACAGAAGCAGAATACTCTGACCTCAGTGTAGAGGAGCGCCTTAATGCCCTTGTTGCCTTGATTGGTGTTGCAAATGAAGGAAACTCTATTCGTGGTGTTCTTGAGGTAAACATATCTTGCCAATTTGGTTAATCAAGTAGTGTTGCTACTCTGAGGAAAAATGTTGCTCTTTCTTTTATTTTCTATCTCGGATTTGACACTAAGCATTTTTCAGGATCGTATGGAAGCGGCAAATGCCCTTAAGAAACAAATGTTGGCAGAAGCACAGCTAGACAAAGGCCGCTTGAAGGAAGAGATCATATGTAAATCAGATTTTACGCCAGCTTCTGTGGGGAGCAAAGCTGAAACACAGCCTATGAGTTCTGCAGTTGGGGGCAACCAAAGCCCATTGCCAAATGTTGATGATCAAAACAATGAGGCATCCCCAAGCACTGCTGAAAACCAAAACCCACTTGGTTCGCAAAGTATTCAGGATCAGCTCAACGGTGTGGCTCCCGAAAGGACTTCTGTTGTTCAAGATTTCTCCACGGGTCCAGATAATTTCCTGATTCAGCAACTTGGATATGCTTCAAAAAGATCACGCTCGCAATTGAAATCTTATATTGCACACAGAGCGGAAGAAATGTATGTATACAGGTCCTTGCCTCTTGGACAAGATCGTAGACGGAATAGATACTGGCAGTTTGTTGCATCTGCTTCTAGCAATGATCCTGGTTCTGGCAGGATATTTGTTGAATTACATGATGGCAACTGGAGGCTTATTGATTCTGAAGAGGTAAATGGTCTCTTGTTGTTATAATTTTCTCTTTTACTGGTCCCCTATAACTTGAATTTTAGAGTTGTGTGGCTGAGTTTTTGTTCTTTTTATCTTAGATTTCTTTCTTTTGAATGCTATAATTTTGCCCTTCCTGCCGCTACAAGGTTGCCTAACACTTGGTCATCCCCTGCATCATTGTATGCTGGATTGATCATGCAAACCTCCCTTTACTCTGGGCCCTTTTTTCTTGTTCCCTGGACTTGTTGATAGCACAGACAATGGTATTGATAACTCGTTGGTTATTTTGTCCTGAATATTTTTCCTTTTAATGGAGCCTATTCTCTTAGAAGTAGTAAAATTCTTCATTCTTCAGGGCTTCCTCTATTTGCGGCCATGTGTCTTCTTACATATTGTGCAAAAGGTACATAATACATGGAATATGTAGTCTGGTTTTTGATGATTTGAGTGAAATTTTGGTCTCTGAGCTGGAATAAATATTGAAAAGTATTCTTGATGGGATATGGTGGCCATGTTTTGTTTATACGAAATAAATGTCATCAACCCCTTCAGCTATTCAAAATAATGTGGTTCCAAAGAAAGGGGCTTGTCTTTGCTTCTGGGAACAAGGTGGGTACTAAAGGTTAGCCTGTTGGCCGTGTTGCTTATGAAACTGTTGGTTCGTGGAATTTTATGCCTTGTGCCTTGTGTCTCACCACAATGGGGGCCTGCCTGCCTTGCTCAAGTTAAATGACTATTGTCTTTGGTTTTTTTTTTTTTGGCTTGCAGCAAAGAATTGTCTCTTAGACGTCAGCGTGTGGTTTTGATATAATTTTGAGGTATTGATGCAGATTAACCTCTATTTTGTCTAGGAGGAGAGCTATAGTTTTTTTACATCTTAATTTTCTCTGGAAGCCTGGTCTTGGTAGGCTACCCATGAAACCATGTATTATTTATGGGGTCCTTGCACGTGATCAATTGTTTCGCTGATATTTATATAAAAGTTTTTAGAATCCTTTTATTTAGATTTTTTGTTGTTTGTGATTGATACTGTTGTTATTGTTTGTGAGTACGACTATTGCATCTCTCAACTGTTAATATCCCTCTGATTCATTTTCTGTGCAGGCCTTTGATGCTCTTCTGATGTCTTTGGATGTGCGTGGGATAAGGGAATCTCATTTGCGCTTGATGTTGCAAAAGATTGAGACCTCTTTCAAAGAAAATCTTAAAAGGAATATTCAGAGTGCTGATGTTGAGAACCATGGAATCACTGTTAAAAACGAAGCTGATGAAATGAATTCTAGTCCCAATTGTCCTGCTGCTTTCGACAGTCCCAACAGTACTATTTGTGGTTTGAACTCGGAGGTATTGGAGACCTCCTGTTCTTTCCGTGTTGAACTTGGGAGAAATGAATCCGAGAGGAGGGCTACCCTAAATAGGTATGAAGATTTTCAAAAGTGGATGTGGAAGGAATGCTTTAATTCATTAACATTGTGTGCAATGAAGTATGGGAAAAAGAGGTGCGGACAGCTGTTGGGTGTTTGTGATTCCTGTCTCAATTCTTATTACTCTGAAGAGGTCCACTGCCTTTCTTGCCACCGGAATTTTGGTACCAGTACTAGTGAATTTAAACTTTCGGAGCATGCAATTCAATGTGAACGAAAACGGAAGCTAGATAAAGGGCATCTCCCTATATTAGACTCCTCTCTTCCCTTGGGAACCAGATTGCTCAAGGCTCTATTAGCTTTCATTGAGGTTAGATTGCGATGACCTTGAAGTGCTTTTGTCTTTAGATTGTAGTGATTTATTCTTGCCTTGTAGTATAAATTTATTGCTTCTGGCATCTTATGTGTTGGTAGCTGTTGTTCAGCTTGGCCTTTGTGTCATTTGAGTCAACCCCCCCCCCCTCTTTTTTCTTTGCTCTTTCCTTCTCCCCAAAGGTGAAGAATGGAGGGTTATGTCACAGCTTCAATCCAGTGGGGTTGGGTGACTTGTATATTTACATTTTTTATATTTTTTTAATTGACAGGTATGTATTCCCCAAGAAGCTCTTCAATCATATTGGACAGAAGAACGCCGAAAATCTTGGGGTGTGAAATTGAATGCATCATCTACTGTTGAGGAACTTCTACAGGTTTTCTTATTACTTCATATTGGTTATATTTTATATGAGTTGATATCATGATTCATCTTTGCATGCCACTATTCTTGTGCACTTCCACTGTAGAATCATGGCGTTCCGTAGCATTTTTTAGGATATGGCCTAAGTTCTTCAACTAGGGAGTGTCAACGGTTGCTTGATTTATAGTTTATTCCCCCCGTCAATCAGATTGTGATGCACTTTGTTAGTGACGTTATGGTAGAAGCATGTTTACTGATGATTAATGCATCTATTCTTATTCTTATCAACTTAAGCTTTTGGAATTTAACATGATGATGAGCACTTTCTGAGATTGAATCCTGACTTCGCTCTTTAACCCACATTTCAGTTAAATACTCCACATGTTGGGTTGACTCATTAGAGGGTCTTTGGTTTACACTTGAAGGAAATGTTACGACTTAAATTGTTAAAATGTGAAAATATAAATTAGAAGATTAAATTCTCTGGTTCGTCTCATCTGTAAGTGGTGATCTAACAAATAGCATTCAGGTTGTCTTTTCAACTTTATCTGATCTGTTGAAGGATTTATTTGTGCCAGTTGAGATGTCCGTCTTTGCATGTGTGCTTGTGTTATGTTCTGTTATTAAACTAGTAGATGATCTATACATTAGAGGTTGGAAGACCCAGGTCCACTCTTTCGTCTTGACGAGGAAGCACACTACCTATAGTCATCATACGTAGTCAGTTGTATGCAATTTTTCTTGCACCCTTACGTTATATAATTCTCTGTCAATATTCTGGTGGCATGGGATCATTTATGCGTAAATTTGGTCATAGATGCATCCATATTTTTTTTCCCAACTCTGGTAATTTTTTCTCAGTTAGAAGAACATTGTTGCAGATGTTGACTCTGTTTGAGAGAGTGCTGAAGCGAGACTTTCTGTCACCAAATTTTGCAACGACAGAGGCACTTTTGGGCTCCTGTACTCAGTCTGGGAGTTCTTTACATGATTTTGAAGATCCTAAATCAGTTCCAATACTTCCGTGGTTACCACAAACCACTGCAGCTGTTGCTCTTCGACTTTTTGAGCTCGACGAATCCACTGTTTATAGGAATCAGGTGAAACCTGAGCCTTGTGAGGACAAGGAAGTCAGAGAATTTATTGTGAGTTATATGTTTCCTTTTTATTTTTCGTTTTAGTTATCATTTCATTTCTTCGAGGCCTTATGATAAGGCATTGATTAGCATCAGCATTGTGCTGTGAAATTTTGTTGGCTGAAAAACCTAGAGTTGTGCTAAATCGATGTCTTTGTGGCTAAAATTGTTACCCTCGTAAAAATAAGTGATCACTTAACTCCTCTCTTCTTTTCCACAGAGGCTTCCATCAAGATATGGCCTTGATAATGTTAAGGAGGTCGAAGTAACAGGACTAAACCACGTTGAAGAAATGACAGGAAAGAAACGTTCTGAGCAGAAAAGCATGCGAAACAGTTACAAACGTGGGCGGGGGGCTCGTGACCAAGGACGTGGTAAAAGGTGGCAGAAAAAAGTGCGTGTTTCCAATACAGATGTTAGCAAGCGAAATGTTAGGGGCAATGAGAATTTAATGCATGGACTAAGACAGCAGGGACAGAAAACATATGGACAAGGGAGTGGGCGAGGTCGCCGAACAGTTAGGAGGAGGAGAGTAGAAAAGAGGGCTGTTGATGAGAGGTTGCTGAGCCATGGGACTGACGCAAGTAGCCCCAAAAGCATTGGTGAATCACCAAGAAACTTGGGTGAGGAATGGGATGTTGAAAAAATTAGTGAGCTCCATATGGAGGGTGCTGAGAATATGAATGATGCAGAAGCAGTGGAATCTGATGATAATGCCCAGGCAGTGGAATATGATCAAGGAAATTGGGAGATAGGGTTTGCTAGTGGCTCCAATGGGTGGAGAGGGGATTTAATGGAAGCAAGTGATGAAGATGTGGATGCTTCTGAGGACGATAATGGCATTGAAGGGGCAGGAGATGAAGATTCAGAGGCAGATGTAGATGGGAGTGAGGCCTCAGACGTAATGGCAAACACGAATGGAAATGATGACGGGACTGAATCAGCAGTTTCTGAGGATTATAGTGATTGAGTTGCGATTTTCAGATGATTAAAGTTGCAATGATTGCTGATGCATTAGCAGCAGATATATGCAGGCTGCAAAATTTTTGAAGTTGCAGCTTCCGTTGCGGCATAACTTTTTACAGGGGACTCAGGCAACAACGCCCCCCTCGTACCCGCCATTTATTATTTTGTCCAACGAGGCGACGGGATGGAAAGAGTTCGGAATACTTGGATAAATAAGTCACAAATTCATTGGTGGAAATTAGGATCAGTATTTGTAAGAATATTGACATCACTGGCGTTAGATTTATTAGTATCTCTCAGAAATTCACTAATATAGTTTCAGCAAGTTATACTGATACTGATTTCAATACGACGCACTCTTGTATTTTATTTTTTTAGACATAACTTGTAGTGGCTAATGAGTCTTTGGTGGCCTTCTCGTTTCTCCTCGGTTTCCTCTTCAGTCGGAGAGTGCACGTTGAGAGAATTTTTCCGAGGACATTACAGGTTGCACTCTGTTAGTATGGATCGATAAAGCGACTGTGACACAGTCGTTTTCCAGGGAAACGTCCAGAAGACGTTGCACAAAATGATCATCAAGACTTGGCTTGTTCAATTATGTTGTTTAATGGCCGTGACGATACAAATGCTGAATGACGTAGCTGACATAACCACGGTTTATTTGATGCTATCTTTTCTCTACTGCCCTAACTTCTCAAATGATATATTTGACAACAAACGCACCAAAGCTTGCGACACAATTAGAGATACAAATCCCAGCCATCTCTCACAAAGGGTCTAATACCATACGATTTAAGGTGCCAAAAGTTTCTTGATTCCTGACTTCTGTTCAGCAGTCAACCTTTTTGGGAATTTGATATTGAACTTTATTCTTAGGTTACCTTTCTTCGAGGGATCTTTTGGTATTGGCATACCTTCCTTTGGGACGACCTCTTCATAGTTTGGATCAATTACGCTGTTGATGGGGATGGCCAAGCTCCTCCCATCAAGGGTCGTCAAATGGGCTGTGAAGCCTGCTAAAGCTTCTGCAAGAGAAATCTTCTGCGTGACAACTAGGTCATTTCCATCCCTTGTAAATGTGCTGTGAGGTTTCTCATCAATTATGAATACGAGATCTGCAGGGATGACATTCGGCTGCTCATTCCCCTTCTCTGGGAAGGTTATTTTTGTTCCCTTTTTCCAGCCAGGCTTAATTTCGATTGTTAGGATTTCCTCCACAGGCAAGGTCTTCCTGCAAAACAAGATATAAATGCAAATTGTAAGTTCGAATAATAAATGCAAATACTTAGAAAAAAATAATAATAAATGCAAATAATGATAGGAGATTGTCCCTATGGAAAAATCCCAATTTCCT
This sequence comes from Morella rubra, assembly GCA_003952965.2. Classification (NCBI taxonomy): domain Eukaryota; kingdom Viridiplantae; phylum Streptophyta; class Magnoliopsida; order Fagales; family Myricaceae; genus Morella; species Morella rubra. The sequence continues at coordinate 191,875 of RXIC02000099.1, read as the reverse complement.
TGAGGAACTCGAATAGGGAGTTGGAACCTGAGAAAGCAATACAGTACAAGAATATATTCCCAATGCTTATCTTAGCTTAACATGCAAACAGTCAACGAAAATCCTAAGAATAGAATGAATTCAGACAACCTATCACTATCAGTTAATGGTAATCAAATTGGGATATCTCCAACCAGTGATGTTTGTGGGATCAACATTGACTACTCTAGCAATTGCAGCCAGTTGCAATACCAATCCAGTGGTGCCCGTTGCCATAAGAGTGGGTGTATAGTTATAACAACAACCAAAGAGCCACCACAACTGCTGCCACTATCACAGCCATCATCCACAATACTGTATCTCTCCTATTTAGAACACAACCATAGCACTGGAAATGCTGCACGTACAGATGACTAATTCATTCCACTCAGGAAATTCAGCGCAAGATAAGCACCATCAATTTTAGAGGAATTACTTAATAATATCTGAACCTATGTGTGGTTTTGTTTCGTGTATGCGCTTAGCTTTCCACGGCTAAAACTTCTGCAAGTTTAATAGTTTTCTGGAGAGAAACGAACTTGTAAGCATATTTTATAGATCTAAGTCCTAACATTCTATTTATTTCTTACTGCAAGGCGTCACATTCAACTAATGATACATCATATTATCAACTGAAACCGTTCCTATACTTTATGCTCCCCCATACCGTTTTGTTTTTCCATTTCATACACCCAACTCCTTAAGAAAAAAACTTTACGATTAATCTTATAACAAGATACAATTTAGATCTCACTTTAGAAAGTGGACAATTGTTTGTTGAAGAGGACTTAGCATCCAACAGAGAGAGTAAAAGAAACGATTCAACCCGTCACATCTTCGACAGCTATCTATTAAATGGGCACACTTCAACGAACAAGCAGAAGCAACTGTTAATAGAGTTGAAATAGTCGGAAGGAATCAATAAACAAACAATACCAAATCCATAACAGGCAACCATTCAGACTTTTGACTATGGACAATCACACGTATAGAAAGTGCCTATACAGAAATACAACTAATTAAATTAGTCTAGCAAGAAATACTCACCCACTCGTATCGCCAATTTCCCTCGATATCTTCATCTTTTTGGTAGTACCCTTATATAGCTCCTCAAGGCTACATGGTAGTGTACTTTCAATAGGAGCAGCCTTTCGTGGACCCTGACTCATCGGCCTGCTCTCCCCAAATGTGGTAAACATGTCGTCCCCAAACATCCCACCAAAGGACCTTGAACTACTCCTCATGCCACTGCCACTGCTGCCCATTCCTACGAACGGGCTTGAATGGCCAAAGAACTCGGAGAAAATGTCGTTTGCATTTCTGGGGTTGAACCTGAACGTTGTTGGGCCATCCCCAGTGGGAAAGAACGAGGCTCCACCAGGTCCCGCAGCATCAGGGGGTGGCACTTGGCCTTTAAGCCCTTCTTCGCCATACTGATCATAGATTGCTCTCTTTTGGGGATCACTTAGAACCTACTTCCAACCAATATATACCATGTGATTAGATGGTGGGTTTTATAAAAATAACAAGCATAATCAATGGGCATTCTTCTCTACCCTAATATTGATGATCTGAAATATATAGATAGTGAAATGTAATTTTGACTTCAGGGGACACTGCCAAAAAGCAAGAAAAGGAAGTGCATTTTTTTTCTAGTTATCAAGGATTTTCATGTAGAAAAAGCGATGGATGTAATATAAATGATTGAATCATTGCCTATCAACTTAATCTTTGGGACGGTTACCATTCAATAATGAATCATTGCTAGACATGAAGGATACACATTACCATTCAATAATGAATACCGTTTAAACAAAGCACATAAAAAAGCTACCAGAAGAATGCACACTGAGAGTTTTGAGTGCCCAAAATTTTGAGTGCCAAATTACGGAAAGTGAAGAACAACATAAAGCCTACCTCATAGGCCTCAGAGATCTTCTTGAATTTGGACTCCGCTTCTTTCTTGTTGTCTGGGTTCTTATCAGGGTGCCATTTCATGGCAAGCTTCCTGTAAGCTTTCTTCAAATCCTCATCATTGGCGTTCTTGTCTACCTGCAATATCTTATAGTAATCCACGCCCATCTCCTTCTTCGTTCAGATCAAGATTAAGGTGAAATTCTACAAGTACCTGCTACTCAGTAATGGGTCTGTAGGTGCGGCTGTTATTGTTGTTGGCTCAGAGTGATCGGCTATGCTGATTTTGAGGGAGAAGAGAGAGAGAGAGGGACTCATCTAGAAGGAGCACAAGGGTACAAAGGTCGAGAAGGGTGTGGAACTTTCCAGATGCCCCCCCCCGCGGGGCATTATTTTTCCGCCGTTACAGTTACCTATACGTGGATCGGTGAATTTGAGAAGAATAATATGAAACACATGCCTCTTTCAAGAACGACATGCCGTATGAGATGACAGAGAGGCTTTTACACTCGGAAGTGACGTCGTTGACCCTTGTTGGATCAATCGAAGATGATATTTTCAGACGCGAACAGTTTCTGAGAGTTTTTTTTTTACAAAAAAAAGCTTCTCAGATTTTGTTAATTTTATTCTAAGATTTTTTTTAATCTCTAATCTTTAAAAGATGAACTATCAAGAAGACAGATCTAAACTCACAGCTACTTAAATCTAAAAATTTCACATAATATAAAAAATTAATGAAACTAAAACAAAATCTTAAATCCTAAAAACAGGCCATATACCACTAAACCATTACATTTGTTAGTATCGTAATTATATTACTCGTGTGATGACATGTCTATTGGTGGATGCGAGGAGGTCGTGAAGGTGCAATGCCAGCGGCGCCACGAGAGAGGACACGTGTCGTCTAAGTGGTGAACGGTAGGTAGAAATGAGTTCAAAGTTGACTGCGAGTAAACGTTTTAATTTTTAGTCTTTTTATGAGTTAATCATATAATTCGCGTCTATTTGTCAGAATTTTAAGAAATATATCTAAATTTTTAAGAAATTTTATTTTATTTAAATTTATAAAAAAAATAAAAAAAATATATATATATAATTTAAAAATTTTAGAATATTTTTATTTTATTCAAATTTTCATACTATGAAATTTTGAAAAAATAACGCCGCCTAATACAGAAGTATTGTTCATTTCGATTGGCTGAGGGTAGCGGCACCAGCTTGCGCCACGTAGAATCTAAACAAAACCAGCGGAGGTCTTCTCCACGTCATCAAGCGGAAGTTCGAACGACGCCGTTCGAATTCAGTAGCGGCATTTCCTCGATTTAGAGAGAGTGAGAGAGGGCTCAGTATAGTCAATAGTGTAGCTGACGGGGACGGCCTACCACGGAAGTCCGAGAGAGAACCAGTTTCTGTAGCTCCCAAGGCTGACAAAAAGCTCCAGCAATGGCGATTCATCTGATCCTATATCTGTGTCTACTTCCCGCATTATTCCCCTTGCTCTTCACTCTTTCCGAGACCACATGTTCAGCTTCTCACAACAGCCTCTTGATGTGCGAATTGGACGAACTCAAGTTTAAGGTTTCTCAATTAGGTATTAGTTCTTTTATTTCGCATACACTTACGAAACTAATTATCTTTTAGGTTTTTTTATGCTCATTTATAGACTCAAGTTGATTCGTACCGATGCAATTGAAATTATTGCCATTGAAATGCGCAGAATCGATTCTTGAAGAAAGCACGCAAAACCTGAATCAGAGAAGCCTTTACCTCAAGGAACGCGAGGAAACAATTGAGGCCATGTCACTGAAAATTCGGTACCTGCAGTCTACTCTAGACGATCTAAAGGTTTGTTTTTATCACAACCATCAACCAAAAAGTTAAAGCTAAGTTCGTTTATGTCTGACTCCTCCCATGATTATGGATCAAATTTAAGCAGCAGGGTGAAACATCACGGGCTGATGAGAGGCTCAGTGCTCTGCGAAACGAGGTTTAATTTGTTTTTATTTGAGTTGCATTTGCCTTTTTGTATTATTTCTTTGAAGAAAAATAATGATACTAGACCGCAGAGTTAGTTTAATGCTTATATGAAAGTTCAACTGATTCCAGAAGTAGCCTTGGGAATTCTTAATTAGGTACAGCGTCTTTGGGCAGCGTCAAGAAAGAACAATTTCGATATTCATAATTTGAAATTTAAAGCACAGGATGCTGAGGAGAGGCTGGAGAAGATTACCTCACAAGTTGGAAATGTTAGAGCTCCAATTTTCCCATTTATCCATTGTTCTGGTTTTCATAAGCGCAGATCGATGGTTATTTGAATGCTGATGCTTTTGGTCCATCTATGCTCAAGTTTGATGTGTATGAAGTGCATAAATGATCTTTCACTGCTTTTTAGCTTAGAGATGGCAATTCCCACTATGTAATTTACATACCCTAATTTTTGTAGTTTTTAAAATGTGTCCTCAGTGAGAGATCGATAGTTGTTGATACTGGCTTGTGATGAAGAACTGTGATACTTGAAATGATTCTACATTAGTAATTTTTGAGTTTCAGACAAGTTGCCTATTGTCTTGATTGGAGACATTTAAAGAAATATAAAGGGTGCTTATAAACTAAATGGGACTAGTACCTGCTTTGCAGAAGTAGAGTTTCTTGACTACAGAGAGCTATTTAAAGCAAGTAATGGATTGCTGTAGTTGTTTCTTACTAGCCTTTGTCAAAATGTTTTCTGCAGTCATGTTATTTTGGCGAACTGTCATTTTTATTCATGAGCTGGGTGTAGGCCATGTGGTTGCAACGAAAGACTAGATGAAGATTGCAAGATTGACAATTTATTTATTGATTGTGCAGATATTTATATTGTGTCGATGCTTTGTGCTAAAGAATGGAGCTATATTCAACATGTCCATCCTACCCCAGTGGATAAATAACCAGTTATTTAGAAGTAGAGATAAATTTCAAAAGAACCAACTACATCAAACCCAGAATCATGGAAAGCATGATGGATTTGACTCCTAGGGTTCTAAAGAGATCAAGCTCGAGCTTTTGCTGTTATTGTTCTCATGATTCCTACTGAATAGTTTTTACTTGGATACAATGCCTCGGACACATGTCTTATGCATCAATTAGTATTAGCGTTTGGAAGAAGCGACCCATATGCCATCTGTTAAGACTTGTTTTGTCTCTTCTGCTTGTTCTTTCTAAATACTATTTACTTCTATGCTTTGCTTTTAGATGGCTGACTTTGTTACCGAGCAATGGATTCAAATCCAGCGGCTTGAGCAGGCTCTTGAAATTACTCAAGTATGTTCCATCAAAAGTGGCTCATTTTATGTTACATTGGGAGTTTTAATAAGGGAATTCATGTACAACACCCCATGTCCTTTTGTTAGTTGTATGTGAAATCCTGGTTTCCAAAATTTTGGCCTTGTTCAAATTGCAGACCCCGTGGTCAGTTTGCTGTCAGATAAACGATAAAGATCATACACAGTTACAATTATGTTACGAAGGTTTGAAATTTCATAAAAGTTTTGGTGAAAACCCCAGAGAGAGAGAGAGAGCCATGGAGGTCTTCCACCACCATGGTACTTGACCTTCATGGACAAGGACGTCCAACAGTCACCTCCAAGGCCATGGAAGTCACCATGTAGCAATGAAGGACCAACCTCCAGCTCCATGCTCACCTCCGTGGCCATTGATGTACCTCCAAGGCTGTGGAGGTCTCCTCCACATGCCTCTAGGGCAATCACCATGGCCATGGAGGTCCAATGTGTGTGTAATTTGAATTTTACATAATTTATGTTGGTTATTTGACAAAAAAGTGGACATAGGCATTTGATTGAACAAGGTCAAAATTGGTCTTTATTGCAAAAAAGGGCTGATAGAGTTTTTTCCCATCTCTAGAAATTGAAATTATATAGAAGTGTTTGGAATTTGTTGACACTTTTTCTTCTTTTGGGTAAATAGAGGAGGGCTCGAAGGCAAGTAGCTTCTACAAGATGCACATTCTTGAAGGTAACACTGAATATTCCAAAGAGGTAGTTCAGATTTTGCTCTTTATCTATGACTTCGGGGGGAAAGTAAAGAATTGCTTAAGATGTGACTAAAACTTGAACTACATTCTTATGCAAGATCAGGAGTGCATAGCATCAAGCATTGTAAACAACCCAAGGCTGCTTCTGTTTGTATGTAGCTTTGCACTTCTCGGTCTTAATACAAATTTTAACGGCCTGTAGTTCATCAACAACCTTTTTGGCAATCATCGTCAGAAGGTGTTTGAAGTGCTGGATCCTTACTTATTTGGCAAAGGGTCTACCTTAAGTTCCTATATCTCTCAAGCTCTGCATCAGTCGGAAAGACTATTCATAACTGCTAGAAAGTATCACCATCAGGTCTGTACCAAGTATGTCCTTGTTAGTCATAAAGTTCAAGAAAGAAATTTCAGTTTTCACATAAGCTTTGAAGCAGTCCATAAAATAAAATGAGATATTGTTTTACGAGGCGTTTTATCATACTATGTAGAAGTTGGTTGCCTATATGCATGGTGTTTGTATGCTAAAATTTGAGGTACGAGAATTGGTGAAAAAGTGAAGATGGTTTATGGGAGTTGGTGAAAAAGTGAAGAGAGAGATGATTTGAATGAATTTTTTATATTTATTATAGTGAAATGAATGATTTGATAAGGAAAGATTATTTTTTAATTATTTTATTAGACCAAAAGTTTGGCGCACAAAAGCCACCATTAATATCTTAAAATTTCTTGTGATTGATCAATGTATCAAGTGAAAGAGTTTCTTAACCCCAAAGGCACAAACTACTTGACTTCAGCACTTATACAAATGTCTCATTCAAATCAAGGCCAAGAAATTACAGCTCTGTGAAGTAGTGGCCATAGGATTGTAGAGCTTGTCCTACATATTCCCTTATGCTGTGGGCATTACACTACACGCGTCATAGCACGGACCTGCAAAGAAGGAATTTTACACTAGGACTTTGAACTTTCATGATAGCATCTTCTAGCCTCAAAATGATTGGTCAAAAATATGAAGTTTCATATATTCCTAACCCCTGTACCATGATATTTGATCTCATTCTGCTGGCTCACACCCCTGATTCCCTAGACTCGTGTACCAAGCATGCCTCCTTGTTTAGAATTACTACTTAACCGATGGCCACTGGTTTGTTAGTGGTAATATTAGACTTATTCCCTTGACATTATCTTGGAGTTGCATCCTCATGTCTTGATCTCAATAATAATCATGCTTTAGAAGGTAAACCTGTGTGATGCAAATGACAATCTTGGGCGCTGTGTGTGAGAAATGGCAGAAACATTTTTCTCTCCATGCATCTTTCATACTTTCACAATGTGTCACCTGTTTGTACAATGCGAAATGTATAGTATGTTTGCCAGCAAAGCAAGCATGTGCTCTCTTTATGAAGTGGATGTATTGCCTGTTCAATGCTTGAAGAAATATATGTTTATGGTCATCAATTATGAATAACAATTTCTTTTTGCAGCTGCAAGGTCTCATCAAACAAGAAATGGAAAGAAATGAATTCACAACAACTCTTGCCAACAGTGAATTGGTGTTCATTTTGGTATATTGTTCGTTTCTTCTCCATCTTGGAAATTTTCTTCACTTATTTTTTCTTCACCCACCTTTCTTAATCAAAATTAGCAAATTTTCAGGCTTCTGCTTTGATTACTTTCCCAATAATGGGAGCTTGGCTGTTGCTATCGTCACAGTTCAGCTAGTTGGGAAACTCCATTCCTTGAAGAGGAGAACGTGGTTAATCTCTGTTTCAGCAGTCCTCATGATATCTGTTTCAACGATTGCTGAAGAACTGATGTCGGTAGCTTCCACAGTTGGAGATCAAGGTCGTAACTCCGTCTTGGTCAGGATTGAGGCTGCAGACTTGTGTTGCTGGAATATTAAGAATAGCATTCCAACAATTTTAAGGCGGATTGGAGGATAGTATCAACGATCTTCTATCAAGGATTAACCTCTCTCTGTTTGAGCTCGATTCACGTGGTGTCAAAGAACCCTACGTAATGGAATCCTTCACTGCCTTTTTGCAACACTTCTGTTAAATTCAGTAGCAAGGATATTGTCGGGCATTGGTTGTGGCAAAAGCAACACTAATCGGGCTTATGAGAGAGGAAAAAGATTAGGGACTGCTAGGATGTGATTCTGTTTCTTCTGATGTTTCAGCAGAATTATTGCAAAGCCATAATAGCGAAACGCGTTAACCCCAAATCGGTTATATTTCAATCCAACCTGCGGTTCGTTTCTCCTAATAAGATTATTCTATAGCTTTGTCTTAGAATAATCCATAAGTCCTATTGAGCCGTGCAGAATACAACTCCTTTTGATATCCAATATTATACAAGATCAGACCTTTGTCTCTGTCTCTTTTGCACCTATATCGGAGAAAAATATTACTTATGCCAGTCATGATGGTGCAAAGACTCGTTCCAAAGGGTGCTTCATTCACCTTATTATCAGCCAAACAACCAGCATGCTTCCCCTCTTACTTGATGCGGTGCCTATAATGAAACGTCTCGATATTCTTCCAGAGGAGTAATCAAAGCAGATTAGTAGACAAGCTTTATATATTTGTCGGCGAATTATTGCTCTGCTGATAGTATATGGCCTTAGACTGATCGTTCTTAGGTATTTCGGCAACCAATTTTGCTGTTAAGATTTGGTGATTCTCCTTTCCGTGTATCCCTCCTCTCAATTTACGTCCATCTCGATGAGGTGGTCATCAAGAATATAAACATTCTATATTCACAAATCGTGAGATTACGATACTCTACTTACGTAGACGACTCAAATGTGATCAGCTTACTACTAGCAATCAAACACAGACAGCAGCAATCAATCTCTTGCAAATCTACTAACGATGCGGTCTTTTCTCTCTCGTCCGACCCAATCTGTAGCATACGAATCAGATGGCGAAATATTCCAACTCTTGCGAATTCCTTCCTGAACAAGTTCCAAACTACACCCTATGTCCTCTCTGACAAAAGGTGGGTGTTCCCCATTTTTCTCTCTCTCATCCGGGAAGAGAAAGTGATCGTGCGTCGGTGTTAGTGTATGCGCGTGAAAGAGACCTCCAGTGGAGGTTTCCTGAAAATGCCCTTGCCAACCTCGTGCTGTGTTTTCAAAAAGGAGTCGTGGAAGAAGCGACCTCATCTTTGGGCTTATCCATAACAATATTATGTGAAATAGTACTAGGAGCTCCTCTCGCTCTTCGTTAGTTACTACCATCCTCTATTGTATGTACTTTGCTGATAGAAGCAGGAGAATACGTAACTTGGAATTATTCCTTTAGGATCCAAATTCGAATTTTCATTAAGCTCCCTCCCTTATGTGCAAAGAAATTTGAAAACGTACGAAGCGCTGTTGGAAATGGCAACATTTGTGGCCCTCCTCAAAGTCCAGGAATGTCGCCCTATGAACCAGACGTTATACCCTATCCAATACGGCGAGGGAAAGACAGATAACATCCTCCACGAATACCTCCCACAACATTAGTGAAATTGAAAAGTCACAAATTAATGATAGAAGGGATTGTGTGACAAACTTTGCTTTTTGCGGAAATAAGTGAAGAAGAAATAAATACTTATCGAGCATGTCGGGTGAAATGGTTGTTGCTATCTGTTACAATAACGAATCATTGGTTTAACTGAATAGGTAAGAAAACTGAGAATTGAGTGACAGAATAAGAGATTAGTTAGCATTAGCTTACTGTACGTCGTCTCAGGTCGATGACGGATCTTTGCAGTCAATTGTATGATCGGAGGATCCCTCGGATTTATGGCGATATGATAGATAGTCAACATGTGCACGTCTGAAAGTCGATTCGAGCTCCCCACGTGTCTCGATTAGTCTATTCTAACTCCTTTGGTATTCGTTTTCCTGTATTTTATGATAACTTTCGCCGTTCTGCGGGTTATGTCCTACATATTCATGAGTATCCGACCAGAGAGTCAGAGTACTGAACTTGCGGATAGGACCTCTAGACACGAAGAGAAATGGGAAGATCGATAGGCCCCAAATGCACGCAGAGATCCTTCTCGCCCCCCATCTTAGCCTTGCAATTAGACTCTGCTCTAGTCTCAAATTCGACCGCTTATTAACTTTCCATAGATTATTCTTATTGTCTGTTTGCTCCTCGAAGTCAAGAGAGAAACTGCAAGGCAAGGTCCTTCTTAACGCTTCATTAATAGTCTACGAATTTTGTATTGTTCCTAACGTAGTGTCTTTACCAGTTGATCACCACGCAATTTTGCATTCTTGAATATTGTGCACCTTCAAGAGCTAAATTCAGTGGCGACTAGTCTTAATTGAATCTTTAGTTAGTCGTCTCAAGATTTACTGAGGAAATATGATCATTATAGGATGCCGCAAGAATGTTAGAGGGGGACCGAGCCCAAGAGGTATTTTCGATATGTGAAAAACCAATGCCTCCAAATTGTATTCGCCCTATTAGTGCCCTCGCTCGGTGAAGTTCGGACCCCCTCCATTGCTTCGGTTTTTTGATCTATATAGTATTATTATCGTGCTTAGATGCACACACTGAAGAACTAATAATATTTTAATAATTATTCCATTCAGCCATCCCTCATCACTCTAAAAATTGCCTTAGATGCCAATCTTAAACCTATATATAGCGACTCTCATAAGTTAGTTGACACGTTCCATATACCGACAATGCACCAGTAGATGGCCCGACATTCCTGCTAACTGAAAGTCTTTCCAAGAAATAACGAGAGGAGAAGTTTTGAGATATAGCCACCGAACAGTCCGCATATAACAGGCGTTATCGCCTATCTCTTAAACTACCGCTATAATGAATGTAATGAGCTTATCCGGTGTTAGATCCCAATGCGACATGAAATACCGACTCCTTCAATTACTAGTACAGCAGTCGTATAATCCTCCATATCACTCGCATAGATCTGATAATATTAAGATAATTCGTCCTCAAATCCGCCTTATAATAACCATACCCATTGTCTATTCGGTGCAATGTCAACTGCTATCTGTATATGAGAAATGAACTTCATCAATCATGGAAATCGACTCAGATGCAATCACAGCAATAGTTACACGTTATCTAATCAAGTTCAAATTACCTAACTGACCCCCAGTACCTCCGCGAGTTTTGACCGCTTGCGTACTATGCAAATAACTAGCTCGTGAGTTCTATTTAGATCCTCCCAAGTTACATGCTAGATTCTAGTACTAGTTATACAGCTTTAAAGACAATTAGATTTTCATGAGGAAGCGTAATGCAAGAACGAGACATCACTGTGTAATCCAAATTGTTTCAATATATCGCGTCTTCCAATATTGGATATTGGAGTTTTCCCATCTAGTTCTGCAACTCTGGCGCGATTAGCAACATGTCTAAGATCATGCACTGCATTATCAATCTAGCAGGAATAGCTAATCAATTACATCACAAGTTCGACTGCTGAATATGTTTTGATGTCTTAAGTTGTTGAATTACTTGCATATAATTGTTGTGTGCAGAACGAAAACAATGAAGGGGGTTGTGAATAGTAACATTATGTCTTTCCTCAAAGATCAGGAGAAATGCAAATTAATAACTGCGATTAATTTTTTAGATGGTAGATATTACACACACAAAAAATGCGAATCAGTAACGGATTCCACTGTTAGTCCTAAATGATGAAACGCGAATAGTGAATATACATTCTTCCATTTCTTGTTTGATGAGACCTTGCAGCTGCAAAAAGAAATTGTTATTCATAATTGATGACCATAAACATATATTTCTTCAAGCATTGAACAGGCAATACATCCACTTCATAAAGAGAGCACATGCTTGCTTTGCTGGCAAACATACTATACATTTCGCATTGTACAAACAGGTGACACATTGTGAAAGTATGAAAGATGCATGGAGAGAAAAATGTTTCTGCCATTTCTCACACACAGCGCCCAAGATTGTCATTTGCATCACACAGGTTTACCTTCTAAAGCATGATTATTATTGAGATCAAGACATGAGGATGCAACTCCAAGATAATGTCAAGGGAATAAGTCTAATATTACCACTAACAAACCAGTGGCCATCGGTTAAGTAGTAATTCTAAACAAGGAGGCATGCTTGGTACACGAGTCTAGGGAATCAGGGGTGTGAGCCAGCAGAATGAGATCAAATATCATGGTACAGGGGTTAGGAATATATGAAACTTCATATTTTTGACCAATCATTTTGAGGCTAGAAGATGCTATCATGAAAGTTCAAAGTCCTAGTGTAAAATTCCTTCTTTGCAGGTCCGTGCTATGACGCGTGTAGTGTAATGCCCACAGCATAAGGGAATATGTAGGACAAGCTCTACAATCCTATGGCCACTACTTCACAGAGCTGTAATTTCTTGGCCTTGATTTGAATGAGACATTTGTATAAGTGCTGAAGTCAAGTAGTTTGTGCGCCATTTATGGGCAAATATATAACCTCTTTAGTCACTTTCATGGGTAACAGAGTTAATATCAATACCCAAGAATTTTTAAGAATATAATGGTATTTTGTAGCGACCAAACTTTTGAGCATATTAATGCTTAAAATATAATCACAACAATAATGTCTTTCTTATGCTCCAAATACTATTTCCTTACCATTCCCTAATAATTATGTATTACAAAAATTCATTTCCAAACAATACATTCTCTCTTTCTTCCTCACTTTATTTATCACATCTAACTCCCCCTATTACACCCTAATTCTTCCTTTTCTTACACCTAATTCATCGGACCTCAAAATTGTATCGGACATTAACGCAACATGGCACTTATTAGGCAACACCAGACTTCTACATATTATTGATATAAAACGCCTCGGTATAGAACCATATCTCTTTAATTTGTATGGAACTGCTTTCGAGAGCTTATGTAGAAAGTAGCTCAAATTTCTTTTTACCTTGAAGTTTTTTCCTCGAACTAACAAGAGACATAATCTTATCAGTACTAGACTGATGCGTATAACTAGCTACTAGCAGTATATGAAATAGTCCTATCGCGTAATGATGGCAGAAGCTTTTCAGGAAGAGATATAAGACTTAAGGATTCAGTACTCCGTCTCATGTCTCCAAAAATACGGTATTCTGAGCACATCAAGAAAGCACTAATAAATACTACGGGCATGATGACCAAATAATAAAACGGATGATTAATTAGATTGCAATAGAGGCACAGTTAAGATGATGTGTATTAAGACCAAGGACTTGACCCAAGACAAGAAACGTGACTCTTATATACAAACAGAAAGCACCTTGGGTGCTTTAACAATGCTTGCTGCTATCATCCTTCGTGCATAAAATGTGAGTTCGTAAAGTTTTCGTCAGAATATGCATTAAAGCAATATT
>RXIC02000099.1:153542-163542 GCA_003952965.2 Morella rubra | reverse complement strand
GGAACAAGAGGAATCCACCGAAGAAGATCCTTCCTTCTCTTTTTTCGGAAGAAAAGGAGGATCCGGAAAATTGATGAAACGGAAGAGATCCGAAAGGAAAAAACAAAGGATGAATTCCACTTTAAAGAGACATACTATAAAAATAGACCCATTTATGAAACATCTTATCTAGATGGGAATCAAGAAAATTCGAAGTTAGAAATATTTAAAGATAAAAAGGATAAAGAGATATTCTGGTTTGAAAAACCTCTTGTTACTATTCTTTTCGACTATAAACGAAACTTATTTAATATTTAATATTTATAATATAATTTAACTTAGAAATAAAAATTAAAAAAAGAAAATGAAAATTAATATAAAAATGAATACATAAGATAAATACAATAAAAGATAAGAAGAAATTCGGCCACCCCCTATATATTTTATACCCTCTCCTACAAAAAAACTTGTAATACCAACTCCATAATTCCATCAATTACTCGTCTATCAAAAAAATAAGTTAGTTGAGCTAATCCTCTTATACCATTAGTTAAGGATATTGCATAAAAAACATCTATATAACCACGATTATATGACCAATCATATATCACATTTTTTATTTTTTCAAAAAGAATTTGATTAGGAACACTTTTAACAAATGAATTTTGGAAGTTCAAATTTTGTAAAGATGAATAAGAGGGCTTATATAAAAAAGACGCTATAAATATTCCGAGATAAGCTATACTCAATGAAAAACTTGCATTTGTCACAAATTCATACCAATTCACAGAATTGTTTGAATTTTGATGTATTATAGTTGGAGTTAACAATTTAGATAATATATCCAAATACATTCCTTGTTGATTGAAAGGAATTCCTATAGCTCCAACAAACAAAGTTAATATGCCTAATAGAAGCATAGGAAATAGCATAGTATTATCTGATTCATGAGGATACGAAAAAGTGTTCTTAATGCCAAAATGAGTAATAGTAAAAAAGGTCGTGTCATCTTTCTTACATTAATATCAATTCGATATGTCTTCTTACAAAAAAAGAAATCCTTTCATTATTATTCATTGTTACTAAAGATAATAAACGAGATTTTTTTTTTTTTTTTTCTCTTCTTTACCCCATAAAGATATTGAATAAAATGAGTTATTTGTTTTGCCGCTGTAATTTTGAAAATGAATATTTAAATACCCCTCAAAAGTAAGTAAATAGATACGAAACATATAAAATGCAGTTAATCCTGCTGTGAAAAAAGCAATTATTGCAAAAATCGGTGAATACAACCAACTATCATTAAGAATTTCATCTTTGGACCAAAAACATGCCAAGGGTGGAATACCACAAAGGGAAAGTATACCTAATAAAAAAGCAGTTTTTGTAATTGGCACATGTTTTGTTAAACCACCCATAAGAACCATATTTTGACTTTTTTCTGGAGAATATCCAACAATCGCTTCCATTGAATGAATGATTGATCCGGACCCTAAAAACAACAATGCTTTCGAATAAGCATGAGTAATCAAATGAAATAAAGCAGCTCTATAAGACCCAATACCTAGAGCTAACATCATATAACCCAATTGAGACATTGTAGAATAGGCTAAACTTTTCTTAATATCTTTTTGAGCAAGAGCTAAAGTAGCCCCCAATAGTAATGTTATTATACCTATCGAAGCTATTATATTCATTATGTAGGGTATAACTATGAAAAGAGGAAAAAGCCGAGCTACAAGAAAAATCCCTGCTGCTACCATAGTAGCAGCATGTATAAGAGCTGAAATAGGAGTAGGTCCTTCCATAGCATCAGGTAACCATACCTGAAGGGGGAATTGAGCAGATTTAGCAATTGCACCAGAAAATAATAAGAAGGCACACAAAGTAACAAATAAAAAATTAACTGCATTATTCGAAATCAAGTTATTGAATATTTCAAACAAATCCCGAAATTCTAAACTGCCCGTTATCCAATAAAAACCTAAAATTCCTAATAATAAACCAAAATCCCCTATACGATTAGTTACAAACGCTTTTTGACAAGCATTCGCGGCAATCGGTCGTGTAAACCAAAAACCTATTAATAGATAAGAACACACTCCAACTAATTCCCAAAAAATATAAATTTGTATTAAATTAGAACTAGTTACTAATCCCAGCATTGAAGTATTGAAAAAACTCATATAAGCAAAAAATCTCAAATATCCTTGATCATGAGACATATAATTGTCACTATAAATAAGAACCATAATTCCAACAGTAGTAATTAGGATTGACATAATAGAAGTAAGTGGATCGATCAAATAGCTGAACTCTAATGAAAAGTCATTATTGAGGGTCCAAGACCATACATATTGATAGATATAACCATTATTTATTTGCTGAATAGATAAATTGGCTGAAAAAATCATAACTATACTTAACAATAAAACACTAGGAAAAGCCCACATGCGGCGAAGATTTTTTGTTTCCTTCGGAAAAAGTAGAAGTCCCACGCCTATTAACATAGGAATTATAACTGGAATGAAAGGTATGATCCATGAATATTGATTTATATTTATAAAAATAAAAAAAAAAAAAAAAATCTTAATTTTTTTTAATTAACTTTTTCTCATTCACCAGCTTTATTATTATTATTTTTTTTTTTTAAGGAAAGGGGTCAGTTAATAAAAAAATTAAAACTAAAATCAAATTTGTTTTTTATATTTGAAAAACTAAAAAAATATATTTCAAACCAAGAAGTTAGAATTGGTCAAATGATAAAACCAAGTTACTACTGAAAATAAATACTTACTTTTTTTAAGTAAGATTTATGAAACTACAAAAAAAAATTTCAATTATTATTTACTTATTACAATTTACATAATACAATATTTGAATCTCTAGAGAGAGTAAGGACAATAATTAAATTACACCAAAAAGAATATATTATATTGATATAATTCATAAAGATGGACATAGTCCATAACCCAAGAAAATCAGAGCTGTTTATTTTAGTTCGTTTATTCAGATCATTAACCATGAAGTTTTAAATTGATTGAAGGAATTACTAAAAAAGAACTACTATTTTTTATAAAAAAAAATAATGTATACTTTAACAGATTAACTACTAATCTCATTTGAATTTCAAATTTGAATTTGGTGCACTTTTTTCGAGCTTGAGCACTTAAGCAATTAATAAAAAATTATTACAATTTATTTTTGAATTTAAATTCAAAAATAAGATTAAAGGTTGGTTTTAAATTTTGATGTATTTTATTACATGTATAAATAGCAACAAAATAAATAACATAAAGGGACAACCATTTTGGTTTCTATTTTTTTTTTTTATGAAGAGAGTCTAATTTAGACAATAAGAGAGAATTA
This sequence comes from Morella rubra, assembly GCA_003952965.2. Classification (NCBI taxonomy): domain Eukaryota; kingdom Viridiplantae; phylum Streptophyta; class Magnoliopsida; order Fagales; family Myricaceae; genus Morella; species Morella rubra. The sequence continues at coordinate 160,194 of RXIC02000099.1, read as the reverse complement.
TATAGTAAAGAACAATTTGTTTTGAAGAATAGATGTCTTTCACATCCAACAATAGAAATGAATACCCTATTCTAATTTTCTCATGGCAGTTCCAAAAAAACGCACTTCTATATCAAAAAAAAGAATTCGTAAAAATATTTGGAAAAGGGGGGGCTATTGGGTAGCATTGAAAGCTTTTTCGTTAGCGAAATCTCTTTCTACAGGGAATTCAAAAAGTTTTTTTGTACAAGAAAAAATAAATAATTAAACATTGAAAAAATCTGAATTTCTCTATAACTCTAAAATAGGTTATTTTTATTTATAAATTCGTTTCGAATTTTTATCTAATTTCTATATTTTATTTATATATATAAATATATAAAATATAGAATTAGAAAACGAATTCTAATTATTCTAAAAGAACTATTTATTATACAAGAACAAATATAAGATATAAGATTCTTAATCTAAATTAATGAGTTGTTGAAACTCATTTTTTAATCTTAAAACTTGTTTTGTAATTTTCTGAAGACTCATTTAAAAAAATAATTATCAACATTGTCAATATCTATATAATATATACTCTTTATCCTTATATATCACTTATATCCCTCGTATAAAATATCCAACCAAAATGGAACAAGAAGTTGATATTTTATACGAGAAATGGATCCATTTTGGTCATAAAAAAAATGGATCTATAGTTATTTGGACTGGGGAAGATAAAGATAGATCCATATATGTATTAATTTAGAATAGATTATTTTTATTTGATTATTACGGTCAAATTACCATAGAAATCGAAACTTTTTTTATTAAATATACGCCCAATACCTAACCTAATTAAATTAGTTACTAAATACTAATACAAATTCTCGACACAGCAAAAACTCTAAATATTAATACAAAGCTATGTCAATTTTTATTTTATTGTATGTATTCAGAAAATTTGATCGATAAAATCCTATTTTTTTATTTATTTTTTTCAGTGATCATTTATATTTTAGATTCAGAAAATGAAATAAATGATTTAGATTCATAAAATAAGATAAATGAGAAAAAATTAATTGTTAAAAAAAAAAAAATGAAAAAAGAACATTTTACAAGAGTTCCATTTTTTTTAGGAGAGTATAAACCAGAACAACTCCATTGTTATTGTTAATGTTAAATAAATTTGAATTGACACTCCACATTTTTAATATTAAAAATAAGGATTTTTCGTTCAAATCACTATTTTTAAAACGAGTTTTAATTTCATCAATTTCTAATTTCAACGTTTCCTATAAAACATAAAATTCAAAAATATTGAATGATTGAATACTTTAACCTCGATTGAATTTAAATAAGTTATTATGATTTCGAACAAGCCGCTATGGTGAAATCGGTAGACACGCTGCTCTTAGGAAGCAGTGCTATAGCATCTCGGTTCGAGTCCGAGTGGCGGCATGGCATCTTATAAAAGAAGTCCTATCTATAATGAATTCAATTCCATATTTCCATTCCTATAATTGGGAACCCCCCCCCCTTTTTTTTTATATAATTTGATTTTTATGATATTTTCAATTTTAGAACATATATTAATTCATATATCCTTTTCGATTGTTTTATTGTAATTGCAATTCGTTGATCATCTTATTAGTTAATGAAAGCACAGGACTATATAATTCATCAGAAAAAGGCATAAAAACGACTTTTATCTGTATAACAGGATTATTGGTTACTCGTTGGATTTATTCGAGGCATTTACCTTAAGTGATTTATATGAATCATTAATTTTTCTTTCATGGAGTTTGTCCATTATTCATATGGTTCCGTATTTTAAAAAAAATATGAACGATTTAAGTGCAATAACCGCGCCAAGTTTTTTACCCAAGGCTTTGCTACTTTTGGTTTTTTAACCGAAATGCATCAATCCGTAATATTAGTACCCGCTCTCCATCTCATTATGATAAGTAAGTATCATTATTCAGCATGCAGCTCTTTTATGTGGATCATTATTATCACTAGCTCTTATAGTCATATTTCGAAAAGTCATAAGGACTTTTGAGAAAAGCAATAATAAGTTATTTTCCTTTGACGAGATTCACAAAAGAAACAATCTTTTAGGAAACAGTTCTTTGATTTTTTCTAGAAATTATTATAGGTCTCAATTCATTCAACAATTGGATCATTGGAGTTATCGTATTATTGGGATAGGATTTATCTTTTTAACTATAGGTATTCTTTCGGGAGCAGTATGGGCAAATGAGGCATGGGGCTCATATTGGAATTGGGATCCGAAAGAAACTTGGGCATTTATTACTTGGACCGTATTCGCTATTTATTTACATATTCGAACAAATAAAAATTTGAAAGGTATAAATTCCGCAATTATAGCCTCTGTGGGATTTCTTATAATTTGGATATGTTATTTTGGAGTCAATCTTTTAGGAATAGGGCTACATAGTTATGGTTCATTCATTTACACTAACATATAACTGAAAAAGGACCTAACAAACACAAACATGGGACAGCATATATATAACATCGTGTAAGCCATGGAGAACCTTTTGAATCAAAGTAGTGATTCAAAAGGTTCTTACAAAGGCCAAACATATCCGGTTAAAAACCTAATTCATTTTTTTTAACTTAAAGTTAAACTTAAGAAAATAAAAAATACTTATATTTATTATTTATGAAAAAATACTTATTTTAAAAATTGAATTTTTTTAAAACATCCTATTATATATTCTATAGGATTACTGTTTGATTTTTTATTTTATTCATGAAAATTATTTATAAAAATAATTAGATATAATATCTTCGACCTTGTCAACTGATAATGAGAAAACGAAATCCGGATAAATACCAATACCTATTACAGGTAAAAGGATAGAAATCGAAACAAATAATTCTCGCGGTCCAGAATCAAAAAATAAGAGAGCATTAAAAAACTTGTATCCATAGAAATTTGGCCAACATAGAATGAATAAATAGAGTTAATATCATTCCAATTGCCATTACAAATGTAATTAGTATTTTTGTTATTAAAAAAATTTTTGGCTGGTAAGTAGTCCAAAAAATACTATTAATTCTGCAAAAAACCATCCCCGGTAATGCAAGGGAAGCCATCGATAAGATACTAAATTGTGAATATTTTTGGAACTGGGATCGCTATTCCGCCCATTTCATCTAGATAAACAAGACGTATTCTATCAAAACTCGTTAAGAAAAAAGTGCAGCGCCAATAAAGCCATGAGAGATTATTTGTAAAATGGCTCCGTTGATGGCTCCATCTCACATCTCACTTAATTCCTATAATTATGAAACCCATATGAGATACGGAGGAATAGGCTATTTTTTTTTTAAATTACGTTGACCAGGAGATGCTGAAGCTGCATAGATTATTTGAATTGTTCCTACTATCATCAACCAGGGAGCAAATAGAGAATGAGCGCGAGGCAATAATTCCATATTGATCCGAATCAACCCATAAGCCCCCATTTTTAATAAGATTCCGGCTAGAAGCATACAAGTACTGTAATGTGCCTCCATGGGTGTCTGGTAACCATGTATGTAAAGGTATAATCGGTAATTTGACAGCAAAAGCAATAAGAAATCCAATATAGAATATTATTTCAAGTGCTAATGGATAAGATTGATTAGCTGATATTTCAAAATTTAATGTTGGTTCATTGGAACCATATAAACGATACCCAGAACTCCCCCATTAATAAAACGGAACTTCCCGCAGTGTACAAAATAAACTTTTACATTTTCTTTCCCCCCCACACGGATAGAAGTAAATAAACGGGAATTAATTCTAACTCCCACATGATGAAAAAAAGTAAAAGGTCGAGAAGAAATGATCCTATTTGACCGCTATACATTGCTAACATCAAAAAATGAATAATCGGGAATCCCGAGTAACCGGCCAAGCCGCTAAAGTAGCTAAAGTGGTGATAAATCCTGTTAGCAAAATAGGTCCTATAGAGAGTCCATCTATTCCCAATCTCCAGTAAAAATTAAAAAAATTGATCCACTTATAATCCTCCGTCAGTTGCATTAATGGATCATCAAATTTGAAATCATAATAGAATGCATAAGTTATTAGAAGGATTTCGATGGCACATATGAAAATAGTATACCACCTAATTATCTTATTTCCTCTATGAGGAGAAAGAAAATTAAAGAACCGCGAATATTGGCAAAACTACTAATATTGTTAACCAAGGAAAATAATTCGTAGTAAAAACAAGATACACTTGGACCAGAAAAATCCGTGCTCGAAAAAAAATAGAATATATTTTTCTTTTTCGAGCAGGTGGATTTTTGTCGGTAAAAATAATGAAATGTATTCAGATGAGATTTGTGAAAGGATCAATAAGCTAGGCCCATACTTCGAGTTGTTTCATGCCATAAATAAACTCGAACGCTCAAGTAATCCGTTGGACAGGCGGATTCACATCTCTTACAACCAACACAGTCTTCTGTTCTTGGAGCAGAAGCAATTTGCTTAGCTTTACATCCGTCCCAAGGTATCATTTCTAATACATCTGTGGGACAGGCTCGGACACATTGAGTACACCCTATACATGTATCATAAATCTTTACTGAATGTGACATTGGATATATAAAATTTTGAACATCATAAAATAAAATTTCGATCTAGTAAACTTGTAAATGAATTATACACATATATTTACACCAGATGAATCAATAATTTACCAGAATTCTTCTAATCAATCTGCTTCCGGATCGACTTATGCGGGAAGTCCAAGATACTTTGATTTCTTGCATTTTTTGTAAACACGATCAATACGTTATGTATCATCCACGTTAATTCTACTTGATAAATATTAGAATTTCTATGATTAATCCTACTTATTAATACAATACTACTTATTCAACAAATTCGATTGATTGATACGAGTTGATTTTCTGTTACGATAAATTGCGGAAACAATAGCTGGTCCAATAGCTGCTTCAGCGGCTGCAATAGCTATAACAAAAATTGAAAAAATATTTCCTTTTAATTGGCGACTATCAAAAAAATCAGAAAATGTTACGAAATTTATATTAACTGCATTCAGTATAAGTTCAAGACACATAAGGGCTCTAACCATATTTCGACTTGTGATCAATCCATAAATACCGATAGAAAATAAATAGGCACTCACAACAAGTACATGTTCGAGCATCATTGACAACTCCTTATCAATTTCGATTTATTTCAAAATGAAAAACAATTTAATGGGTTTAATTGACTAGAATATAAAAAATACAGAATATATTGGTAATAGATCGAATAAAAGAATTTCTATTTAGATTTTAGATAGAAACAATCTTCAAATAACAAATCAAATTAAACTGAGGGAAAATATAACACAAAACAAAATTGAATTTTTGATTTCGGTTACTAGTTCGAAAGATTTATTACTGGCGAGCCACAGCAATTGCGCCTATCAAAGCAGCTAAAAGAATTATCGAAATGAGTTCAAATGGAAGAAAAAAATCTGTTGATAAATGAATTCCAATTTGTTGACTGTTACTTATCAAATCTTGCTCTATAATCTGGTTTGATCTTGTAGTCCAAATAATACCGTACCATGACGTATCCAGAATAGTAGTCATTAGTGAAACAAAAATACCTGTACAAACCAGTAAAGTAACCCCATTTCCAACGGTACAAAGATTAAAATCCTTGTAATATTCTGAATCATTCATGAACATTACAGCAAATATGATTAAAATATTTATAGCTCCCACATAAATAAGGAGCTGTGCGGCAGCTACAAAATGAGAGTTTGATAGAATATAGAATAAGGATATACAAACAAGAACCAGTCCTAACGAAAAAGCAGAATAAATTGGGTTGGTAAGTAATACTACTCCTATACCTCCTAATATAAGACCGAATCCCAAAAAGACTAAAAAGAAAATCATGTATCGGTCCGGGCAATCCATTATATGTAAAGGGATAAATAAATCGAAATTTTTTTCATGACCTTATTGAACCCACCAGGAAAATTTATTTCTGAAAAGTTCTTTATAGAATTAAATCCAAATTCTAAAGAATGTGAATTGATGTAGGTACAGTTCTTGGATTAATATCATTCTTTATCTTAAAGAGTAGTTTGGAATTATATTATGTATATTTGGATTTTGAAAAAATTACAGATATATTAGAGATTTTCAATCCAAATTGAAATATGAGCCAACCAATCAATAGTTGCAATTTTGAGTTAGTGATTAAACAAAAAAAAACGAAATAAACAGCACTCTTTCGATCAAAACGAAACCTTACTAATTGTAAATTACTCTTTCTTTTTAATCAAAGGATTTATAATATAAATATATATTTATATAATATAAATTTATATATTTAATTAATATTTAATTAAAAATTGTTCTAATTGTATAATCGTCAATTACTGACATTGGTAAACGACCCAAAGCAATTTGATTATAATTCAATTCGTGACGATCATAAGTAGAAAGCTCATATTCTTCAGTCATTGCTAAACAATTTGTTGGACAATACTCAACACATGTTACCACAAATATCACGTATATCCGATCAATACCTGTAATTTAAGCACACCCGTTTCTTCTCGACATAATTAGTTTTCGCCAACAAGAATTCCCAATCACAACTTAATGTGCGACAGGATTGCTTCCGTAGCTAGGGATT
>RXIC02000099.1:64320-153444 GCA_003952965.2 Morella rubra | reverse complement strand
CAGTTCTTAGGACAAACCAAACGTAGATAACTATCAGTAATAGCTACTCAAGAGATTGTGACTGGTGAAAATCCTGGCACATTAGTCAAAAACTGACAAACTATGGTACTATTTAAAGCTACCGCTTCTTATGCAGACAGCTGGTGTATGAACAGTAACATCAAATTCTTTAGAAACAATCACTATGGATAGCACCAAACCTTGGGTTTAGCTAAATCAGTATTTAAGCGACCAAAAATATGAACAACGAACTGCAATTGCAATTTGGACATCTTTCCACCCCAGCCCTATGTCCAAAGTAAAAAGATTATATCATCTACAAGTTGCATTGTCTTAAAATAAAAAATTCTAGACCCTCCACACATGTGCCCTCTTGGATGTGAGACCAAATACATCCAGGTTCAAATATAGGCATTCTCTATACAACTCTCAAATGATATACACTCCCAAAGAAAATATCCCATCACTTCCACCTACAAGACCTCAGTCCCAAAACCACCACTTGGGGAAAATATGCCGGTTATAATCCTCTCAATTCTCATCCACTGTTCCTAATACAAATCTCTAGCCATTTGCCTCCAACCCATCAAACAAGACGCAACTGACAAAGCAGCAATAAAGTTTCGAAATCCCTAACTAGAAAAGAACTTTATTCTCAACAAGAGTAGATTTACAAGGAGGTTTTAATCCATTGCACCCATGCCGCCATGTGGAGGGAGAGAACACTCTTTTGAACTCCTAAAAAAGAGGTCTGCGTTCCTATCCTCTCCTTTGACGAACTCACAGCATCCATTTGGATTAGACGCGCTCAACCAGTCTAAGATCTCCTCCTTTTTGTTTTTGGGTAACTGAGGTCTTAGTTTTGCAGAAAACCAGGTATCCAAAAAATTATAACTTAGTCTGTTTCTTCATTTTTCTGTTTTCCTTTTTATTCACAGAAAATTTATATCTATTTCAACCAAGGTACACAAATATTCTCCAATTGTGTAACATGTGAAATGTAACAACTACAACCACATACCTATACAAATGAAGATCATTTATTAATTGAAGAGGCTAATATGAATTTGCACACAATGATATATGACAAGAACAGGATGAGAGGATAATGCTCAACCAAACAAAGAGAGTCAGAAATCTTGTGTGGAAAGTGCTACTCATAGCACCTCATGACAGGTGTTCCAAAGTAACAAGATTATCATCATTTCCTTCAACAATGAATTTAATTTGATATTATCAACTTTACAGCTCCAGATGATAGGGGAAAAAGAGATGGCGTGAAAAGGAGCAGACTACAAAAACTTGGAAAACACAATTCTGTGGGGTTTATTACTTTCTGCAGGGCAATTACCCCAGAAAATTGAGGAAGCCTGGATCCATATTAAAAGGACAACAAAGAGGAAGTTATGCATACCACATCTTAATGTTCTCCCTAAGCCTAACCAAAAAACAAAGAAATTAGTACCTAAAATATACATTATTGTTACTCCTAATTAGTCAAATCCACATAATCATTATGTTATGTGCAAGGCCATGACTCTTCGGCCACAAGCTCTTATATGAAGATAAGTTGGGGCACACAGAATATGGGAATCCATACCATTTAGCAATTGGCCACTTACCATTTATTCTTGATCAAATGAACATGAATTAGGGATGAAAATATGTGTACACAAGTAACTGAAAATGACATCCTTTTCATGACTTCTCAAGCCAGTTGGTTTCGTGTTTATGAAATCTAGATTCACTCAGCAGCAAGAACCCCAAGCTTAATGATTTACATTGGTCTTTGATTATCAAGTCCTTTCTCTAATGCTAGCTCTTGATTGATCTAGTCTGCTAAAGAAAAAACAAACAAGACTTTAGCACCTGGAATCCATAGGTTAAGTAATGTAACGTGTGCCAGGGCTTCATTGAAGGTGCATTGCAGAACTTTTGTGTCTTAAATTGTCCCACTAAGTTAACAGTTCCAAAACCCCAAGTCATACCAGAATTTAGTTAGCACGCAATTTCCACAGATCCTTGAATGGATGGCTTCCTTCTTATGAGTAAAAGATTTTTGGTTTAAAATTCCTAACGCATCTTTTATAGCTTAGAAAGTCGAAAAAATGTCCTGGATCCTTAGAGTAACTAGTATATTCTCTGATGTATCAGTCTTGCTACGCTGAGATGATGCCTTAGTTAGTTAGTTCTTTCTGTTTTCTAAGACAACAGATATCGAACCCAATCTTATTCAAGTCCTTTTTATTTTCAACTTTCTCGGCAACCAACTCAAAGCACCAATTTTCAGGCAAGCTATGCACAGACAAAATTACAAACTTAATAACATAAGAAAATGCAGAGTCTTTATAGGTCTGAAATGCCAAATATGACCTTCCAGCACTGAAATTTTCCCGATAGCAGCTCAACATATGCAAAACCAAAAAGAAACGTAAGGAGCCAGAGATTTTTTGTCTCGTCATCATTTCCAGAGTTTTCTCGGCAATCAAATACTAGGAAAAATGAGTCAGAAATCTCGTGTGGAAAAGTGCCGCTCATAGCACCGAGGAGACGGCGCTGCGTTAGCACGGAACAGAGATTTTCATCATTCTCTTTCACCAGCTTAAATTATTTCAATTTGGTAACTGAATGCATTGTACAAATTTCTACAAACCTTTCCGACCTTCTCTGTGAAACAGCCCTGCGAGGCCTGAAGCTGAAGTTTGTCTGGCATCGCTTTATATAAGCTGCTGCTGGATGAGTGATGTACCCTACTTTGGATTTCTTTTTAGTTTATTATTCCATTTTTTTCCCACCCCGCGCTTTTTTTTTTTTTTTTGCTTAACAGAATGTAAAATTTTAATAAAATTTTGTATAAGCTGCTGCTGGATGAGTGATGTAACCCTACTTTGGATTTCTTTTTAGTTTATATTATTTTATTTTTTTTTCTCCCTCCTTTTTTTTTTTCTTAACAGAATATAAATAAAATTTTATATTAATATTAAAAAAGAGATAGTATTAAAATTGATAAATAATAAAAATAAAAAAAAAAAAAGTTTAAATAAAACTTTAGTTAAATTTTGTTAAAATTTTTGATACACAAAACGGTTTGTCGTCGTTTTTGCCCTTTTATTCTATCAGCATACCACTTGCTGGGATTTGCTTCCAAGAAATCTCTTCAACAGATGAAAGAAAAACAACTGAGCCTGTAATGATCCAAGGTTGCTGCTGCTATCACAAACGTACGGAAAAGGAAAATGTCTGTGCCGGACCAGTCCCTAATGTTTTCAAAAAAAGGCCCACAGAGATGCAAACCCAAGGCCCACATTTAACTTTGGATCTTGCTTGGCCCAAATTTTAAATGACAGAAATTTAACGGCAGGGGCTGTTTTTTAAATTCGAGAAAACTGCGGGTGCGGTTTACGAAAATCCTATTGCTATATAAACATGATCTAGGGTTTACGCCAAAGCCTCTAGCAGACGAGCAGGTGCAGTCGCTGTAGGAGGAAGCCCAGGTCTCTCTCTTTTTCTCACTTTCTTCGTTTGTAGTTGGTTTCTGAGAAACCGGCGAAGAATGTCATTTTGCATGAGTTTATTTATTTTACATTTCGTCGTCTGCGCTAGCACTGTTTATTTGAATGAGATATCCTTACTAATGGTTTCAACTTTAGATTTGAATCGTTTAGTTTGTATAATTTGCCAAAAATGTTGTTTTAATGTGTGCGAGTTTTTTTTTTGTTGGCCTTTGAATTGCTTTCGGAATAAGTATACATAGTTGTAAGGAAGATATAGTTGGAATAGGTTTTCTCTGCATATTTGCATTGATTTTTTATTCTCTTCAGATTTACTTACTTTAGATTAAAGCAAGAGCCTTTAACAAGTATGAGACATGTCAATGAGCTGTAGCTCAAATGAAACCTCCACCAGTGAATTTTTAGTGGACGTACGGGATTCATATATAGCTTATATCCAAAAGGAAGCTGTTGTGGTAGAAAGTGGACGAATTTTGCTTTATTAACAATCATCTTTTGATGTTTTTGTGGGTGAAGTAGGAGAATGTCTCACAGGAAGTTCGAGCACCCCAGGCATGGATCCCTTGGATTTCTTCCAAGGAAACGGGCTGCTCGTCATAGAGGAAAGGGTATGAGACTCATTTACTATTTACTGGATTTGAATTGTTTTCATTCTTGCAATTGATGTCTTTTGTCAATGTAAATGATTATTGGTGACTGGGACTTCTGCAGTGAAGGCTTTTCCTAAGGATGACCCATCCAAGCCTTGCAGGCTTACTGCCTTCTTGGGCTACAAGGCTGGGATGACTCACATTGTCAGGGAGGTCGAAAAGCCTGGATCAAGTGAGTTAATTTTCCCTACCACTTATTCTTTAAGCTTCACATTGTACTGAAGGAATGGGCTGACTGATTTTAAAGGTATCTAGATCGTGTAGAGGTTGCTTCATTTTTATGGAAAAGTGGAAAGGGCAACCTAATTACAGATGACCATTTTAATGCTGTAGAGGGTTGGGGAGTTTGTGATAATTAGTTGGCCAAATGTCTCCAAAGTTGGTGATCATTGATAGTGGTTATATGGTTGATAAGAACTTTCAAATTATTTTTTTCCTTCAATTATTGCTCGGAATGTTTATTGTCCATTTGCACTTTTTTGTGTTTAAACTTTTCAACTCTCATCTCTTGCTACAGCATTGTCTCTTTGTACTTTCTTTTTCTGTTAAGGCATATGAAGAATTGACTATTATGGTTAGCATTCATGTCCATTTTAAAAGTCATATTCAAGCATAATAATACAATTTTTATGTAATTGTTCTTGTTGTCAAATGTTTTTTTTTTTTCCATATAGATTTCGACTTCCTATATGGTGCAGCTTTTTGCTATTGTATTTTTTCCAACTTGTGTGTTTCTCCAGCTGATATTCATTTATTTATCTTTGTAGAACTTCATAAGAAGGAGACTTGTGAAGCTGTTACTATTATTGAAACTCCTCCAATAGTTGTTGTTGGAGTTGTCGGCTATGTGAAAACACCACGTGGCCTTCGCTCACTGAATACTGTGTGGGCTCAGCATCTGAGTGAGGAGGTGAAGAGGAGGTTTTACAAGAATTGGTGCAAGTCCAAGAAGAAGGCTTTCACAAAGTACTCAAAGCAGTATGAATCTGATGAAGGGAAGAAGAGCATCCAAGCACAGTTGGAGAAAATGAAGAAATATGCCACTGTTATTCGTGTTTTGGCTCACACTCAGGTACCAACTTTTGATGTTAGATTGGTGTAACATGTCATTTCACATATGTGCTTCATTGGCCTCTATATGTTTGTAGACCAACATGAGTGCTTATCAATGATCTCTTGCAGATTAGGAAGATGAAGGGGTTGAAGCAGAAGAAAGCACACCTGATGGAGATCCAGGTCAATGGTGGAACTGTGGCCCAGAAAGTGGACTTTGCATATGGCTTCTTTGAAAAGCAAATCCCTATTGATGCTGTTTTCCAGAAGGATGAGATGATTGACATCATTGGTGTGACAAAGGGTAAAGGTTATGAAGGTGTTGTCACTCGATGGGGTGTCACCCGTCTTCCCCGTAAGACTCACAGAGGTCTAAGGAAGGTGGCATGTATTGGTGCTTGGCATCCTGCCAGAGTCTCATTCACAGTTGCTAGGGCTGGTCAGAACGGATACCACCATCGTACTGAGCTGAACAAAAAGATCTACAAGCTTGGAAAGTCTGGGCTGGAGTCACATGCTGCTCTCACTGAGTTTGACAGGTTAGTTGCTTGAATGGACTTTGAAATTCTGCAGAAAGTAAAGATCTCTGGCCCATACTCTGGTGTTTATCATATAGCTTTTTGGTCTTGAATTCTTGTAGTGATTTTTGATCTTCTAGTAGGATGGTGCATATATTGGAAGTCCAAATTGGACACTTGACTTGTAAAACTTTGATGTTATGGAGTGACATGTTATGGTTTTGTTTTGATGGATTAGGACTGAGAAGGAAATTACTCCAATGGGTGGCTTCCCTCACTATGGTTTAGTAAAGGATGATTATATTATGGTCAAGGGATGCTGTGTTGGACCTAAGAAGAGGGTTGTTACACTCCGTCAATCTCTGCTCAAGCAGACATCGCGACTTGCTCTTGAGGAGATCAAACTCAAGTTCATCGACACCTCCTCAAAGTTTGGGCATGGTCGCTTCCAGACAACACAAGAGAAACAGAAGTTCTATGGACGGGTCAAGGCATAATTACGGCTTGTCAGCTGTTTTTGGTCATCAGTATAATTTAGGCTATTTCTGCTTTTATGCCTTTGCAATTTTCACTGCGGACAATTTTGTATCGTGTCATGATCTGTTTTGTGGTTTGAGACATGAGATTTTGGACGGCATTTTCTCAAATTTTGTTTCGATGAGGATATTTTAGATTTCAAAAAACTACTACTGCTTCATAGCTATTCTGCTATTGCTCTACCATTAAGACGATATTCTGGTTGTTTCCTCACCAGTTCTCCTTTCTTTTCCCCCATTTTCGTAGATTTTGTACTCTATTCTGCACAATTGGAATCTATGAGCTCCTCTGCTTGCCAGTGCCTGTAGTTGTATCCTTGTCATTGGCGATGATAAAGATTGGTAACACTTGGAGATATGAGGTTTGACTAGGGACAGTAAGAGCTTCAAGATTTTGAACCGAGTTACCAATTAAGACCCGAGTTTTTATTTCATCAATTTACATCCCTGGCTTCCGTATCATTGCAATCTTTTTTCTAAGTCCTTCTCGATCAGTCTGTTTTGGCATACCACACCGAACGAAGCAGCTGTCACCTCCTCACCTTTTTCCTACTACTGATACTTACAGGTAGTACAGTATTTACAGGTTATAAAGATAAGACTACTTCAACTGAACTTGCTTACAGCTTTTACAGTTATTACATATTCATAAGACTAGTTAATGCTATTGTTTTTTTTTTCTCTCGTCTCTCTTTCAAAGGACCGATAAAAGTCACGTAAATACAAAACTCATCATCCTCAAATTTCAGTTGTCCAAAAATAACTCTTATTTTCAAGGATAAATATACTTTTCATATAATTGACACATGTATCTTAAACTACTTTAATTGCCAATTCATTAAATTATTAGGGTATAATTGTCAAACAAAAGTTGGATGTGCAATATGTCGAATTAAGCATTACGGTAGAAAGTCTCTAATATTAGTAATTAAAAGGTGTAATAAATCAAAGATGGTAATTTTAAGATGCATTGTGTCAAAACTCTTAGTTGACGGTTAAAACGTATATTTATCTCTCTTTTTTTTTTTGGTAATTACATGTCGAATGGATTATTTTTATTTCATATACGACTTGTACTCTGTTTTTCTGTGTCTCATGGGATGGGATACGGGATTATCCAGCGCACCAAGGACGGAGGAAGCAAGTTAACTCACATTGCACGCTGCACAAAGTAGGAGGGAAAATTTTGGAAACATCCCAAATGAGTACTCGCATTTGAACGTGGGCATCATAGTTGATTGGTGCATTGTGTGAAAGAGTCTTTATTTTTACAGCCCTTTTGACACCGACCGACAAAACATAAGATGTAAACAATCGACATTTAACGTAATACCATGTAGCTGACCCACTGATATGAATGTTATCAGGATGCAGTTCTATAAAATATTCCCCGAAACTGTGAATCCTTTCGCCTAAACCATGTCATTCCAGATTACTATTTTGAAATGTAGATTGGGAACATGCCACGCAAGTCCCTATCCGAATTTGCTAGAGCAATTCTGACAAAATGAGACACTAAATGCTGTAGATACACACCAACTATAACTCTCTACCACAAGAAACCTTCTGATGCCCTTTAACAAAAACAAATGTAATAATTAAAAATTAAAGAATGTAGTATCTTATTAAATTATCAAATGAGAAAGGGGTAAAAACGTTCAAGTTACGTGAGCAACAAAATCATAATTAGCCTACCTCTGTACGGGTTTTCCGTAAACAAGTGCTATGGCTCAAATCTCATGTCCATCCTTTTTCCAAACTACAAAAACATGGCCACCACACAATAATACAGCGGCTTACTATAACTAAGATGCCTACATATAAATTAGTGAAATCCATATCTTTGATCCCCCTTGTTTTTTTCCCTTCCTCTTCCTTTCCCATGGAATCTGATGATCAGCTGAGCAAGCAGCACTCTTTCTAAACCAGAGTTTCTACCTTGTCAGGCTCAGGCAGCTGCCTGGACTGGACCATCTGATCTGAAACCACGACCACGTCCCCAGCTCCTGCCCCTGCCCCTGCCCGTCCACGCCCTCGTCCTGCAAGACTCAAATTGTTCCGACTTAGAAAAGCAATCACCAGCTTTCATCTGATATCTGAATAGCAGCAATTGAGTGACAAAGCAAGTTTAAAAAAAAAAAAAAGGAAAGAAAAGATGTGGTATATCCAATGTTTGAGAAACTTTTCTCCTCCTCCTTCCTACTTCGTAATATAAAAAACCATGCATCTAATAGGAGGTTTTACAAAGTCCCATACTCTTATATTGCAATTTTATGAGGCAAACTAGAAGAAAAATACCAAAACCTCACTGTTTTACTCTGCTAATATTATGGAAGCTACTAATGCCAAACCTACCCGTTGCATATGGATCTTACAAATATGCAACAAGCCCACCTGTCACAAACTTTTTTGTTTTTGTTTTTGTAACATGTGAACTCGTGCACAAGTCTTGTGCCTAACCCAGTACAGACCTTGGAGCAGGTGGGGAGCACACTGCAGCTAACTGGTAAGCACAGTAAAACCCTGGACACACACCCGCCCACAAGACATGTGCACCACTTAAGTGAGAGCACCTAGCTGGTATTTGAAACTAAAACGTCCAAGGCAAAGCTGATGACCCTCGCAGGCATCAGTCACAAACTTAATAAAGCCCCAAAACAAGTAAAAGCACAAAGCATTTCAGGAAAGGGTTTGATGCAGAATCATCGCTTGTGACATGATACCAGAATTCATCTTTTTAAAGTTCCACGTTTAAAATATCTTAATGAAATAAAAAAAAAATTATAATGAAATTTAAATAAAGCTCACCACGACCCTGTGCGAGAGGTGGCCCTTCTCCATAGTTGTTACCATAGTTATTATAACCACCGAATTCCTGTTGCATACTCCCTCCACCATACCCCCTTCCACGGCCACGATAGCCACGGCTTCTTCCAAAACCTCGTCCTCTGCCTCCATAACCTCGTCCACCATCAAAGCCATCATCTCCATTGTACTCCGGAGCACCATTGTTATAACTCCCTGTACATATAGTAAATCACAATTGTTCTTGCTGAACACTGTAGGAAAATGAGAAAGTACCATGCAAATTATGCACTTCCAAGAATAAGAAAACTCCAGCTAGCTTGTAAACATTTACATGCAAAATCCACATGCCAACAATAAGAACATTTCAGTTTTCAAAATGGCAATCTTAAGCAAGAAAAGTCAAAGGACACAGGGCAATCCATTCAATAGGCCATATGAGCACAGAAACAAAACAAACTTGGATGTGTTCATGAATATGTATATCACAAGAGTTGTCGGTAGCTAAAAAAAACTTTTCCAGAGAGCTAAATATCACATAGCAGCTCACAAAATAAACCTCGATGGGCAGAAGATATAAAAATGCACAATACTCCACTCACTCTATTGTCGAAACAAAAGAGAGAGGCAAGACAAAAACACAAATACACACACCACCACAAATCTAGATCTAGAACTAGTGGCTGCTTCATAAGGCCATTTTTATGTCACTCATCCTCAGCCACTTCAATTTTCAAGATTTCAAGCGCAAAAAGAAGCAGTGAGAGAAGTCCATATTGAAAGTAAATCTATAATCAGAAGGAAAAATAGAATCTTATTCTGGGCAATTCCTCCCAGTAATAACACAAATTGACATTATTTGCGAAATGATTTCTGCCTTAAACCCAGATTACAGAGCAAACAGATGCCTGTGAGAAAACCTCAAACCTGAAAAACGGATTATATTACAAAAAATTTGCACAAGAAAGATTCATTTTACAGCCACTTACTAATAAACAGTCATGACTTTTGCTGAACATTGACTATAAATTCAACTCTCTTCAATAAGAATGTATAAGGTGGCCTAAAACATAAAATTATCAACAATAAATTCATACGGATGGTAAAAGTAGTTACTACATTAGTGGTATCCAGTCCTAATATCTCTCATACAATCTGACTGAAGAAACAAAACGAAAAAAGGATATTCTAACTAAAATCCTGCTGCAATTTTAAAGCTCAAGCATATCTCGAATGTCAACTTTGCATGCCGCTTTAACACGTCAAGAAACTAAGTTTAGTAGAAACCTATATTTCTAACGACGTAACAGATTCCATTTTTTTCATCAGAAAAAGGTTTCAGTTCCAAAAACTAACAGACTGCTCTCGCCATTCTCCAGTTTTGAGCCAAAAATACTACCCATGCCCTATCCATGTAAAAGTAACCTAATATTCTACAATCGGACATGAGTCGATTTACTCACATGCTAGATCCATAACATATAAGGTGCTAAGAACTCAGAACACAACAAAACCCCCCCCCCCCCCCCCCCCAAAAAGAAAAAAAAAAAAAACCTCCAAAAAAAACTTTGGTACACTTGTAAGAAAATACTAGCAATAAAACAAAACAAAAAAGGGAAAGAGGGAGCAAAATAGAATGTCATTTCGAATCATTACCTCTTCCTCTGCCCCTTCCTCGACCACCTCGTCCTCTACCACGCATCCTGGGAGAGCCCTCTAATTTCACAAGGACAAATTACCATTTATTAACATGCTTTAAAAGGACTACTACGGACGGTTATTGCTTTACCTCCTTCATAGTCATATTCAGTCCACGGCTTCACTTGATCAGCTGGAATGGGTGGCTGGTACCTGCCACATAGTACAAGCATTCAATGATAGCTGAAAGGGGCAAAGAGACAAATACGCACAAAAAAAAAAAAAAAAAAAACCATCCTACATAGCTATTGGTTACCTTCCCCAACAACATGGTATTAACTATTAATATGAATCACAAACAAAACAGACAAACAATATAAGTTTTTGGAAAAGACATGCATTTCTGTGTGCAAGTAACACGTGTGTGTGCGTGTGTAGATATATATTGGAAAAAATCTAACCAAATCCCAACTTCAAAATCAGTAAGTGTCAGCAAGGAAATGACAATACAACCACCACACAGAAAACGAAGATCAAGATGAGATGTATAAGAACTAGTTATCTGTTTGTTAGACAGAGGAGAAGAGAATTACCCAGAGGAGGATGTATCTAGTTCCTCCTTGGACAAAGTAATTGTTATAACTGATACATGGCGAGTAGTTTCCAGGCTGCATCATTAGATGAAAAAAGCAGCTCAAAAACAACACACAATGATCTAAAAAGTCGTGCGTGCCAAATTATTCATGGACAGAGAGAGCATGATGTGAGTCTTACGGAAGAAGCCCCTCTTCTAGTGGCTCCCACATGTCAGTTATATCAGTAGACCCAATTGCTGTGTTCTGATGAAGACCAGCAATTCTTCTCTGGAAAAGAAAACAAATTGTTACAGGTACAGAAAACTCAATTGCAAGCAGACAAACAAAAGCATGAATACCAATATCAGTACTAAATGATGATCTTACAGCAATTGAACAGGGGAAGAGAGAAACTAGTGCACTACCTTTATCAGTTCAGCTATCATCACAGTCTTGTTGATAGCTCTGCCCATGGCTTTAAGAGCAATTTCATTAGATCCTTTCTCCTAAATAAAAATACAGCACATCAAATGGAGAGAAAAATAAGCAAAACTATGAATATAACTCCTATACGAGTATATGAGTATAAACATCACTGACGTCGTATGGCACCATAAATTGTTTTGAGAAAAGGATAACAAGAAAAGAACATATGAAAGGGGAAGATAAATGAGTGAAAATACGAATAAAACCAAACATTTCATCTGCACCAGTACTTTTGTTTCCCAGTAATGCCTACGAACACACATAACACTCCAATACTAGAAATTCCATTTAGAAACACATTTTTTTCCAACAAAACAACTGTGACTAATACTTCCAAAGTTAGAGGCATTCTAAAACGTCACGACACGTCAACCTTGCAAAATAGTAAGACGCGCATACTGATACGTACAAAAAACCACACGTATAACCACATAAACATTGAACGTTGAAACAGAAACACTGAGTAATGTAGGAACACAAACACCATACATACAAGTAGAGACACAAACACATAGAGTTAAAATATAGACATATAAACAGGCGTAGAGAGATAGAGAGAGGGACTGGACCTGGAGCAGAGTGGTGGCATATGTAATGTAGTTCCTCATCCTCCCCTGAGTGGTAATGCGAATCTCATTCTCGTTAATCGGCGTCTCCTGCCTCGGCTTCTCCACCCTCTGGTAGCGATCCATCCGCTAAACCACAAAAATCCAACACAGTGATATCGATTTCTAAAGCCAAACACAGATCTGACACGGGAAAGAACAAAACCACGAAGCCTAGGATTAGGGTAAGGGTTAGGGCTTGGGGTACCTTAGAGTTGTTCGGCGAAGAAAGAGTGAAAATCTGAAAATCCGCTCAACGATACGAGAGACGGAGAAGCCCACGTTGCTGCTTCTTCTTTTTTTTTTTTTTTTTTTCCTCTATGAATTTGAGCCCGCGTGTTCCCTACTTCCCTGTGCTATTCTTTACTTTTTGACAAATAACAATGAGTTCCTAGGGCTTACGAGGGCGGCAGTAACGCCAAGGAGACCACCTTATAAGTCATAGAGATTTGCCTTTCTGGCTGATGATGTGGACGAGAACATTTCTGTACTTTCTTACTCTGTCGGTCCCACGACTCGGTCGCGCACGTCAGCCGTCCATTGCGTAATGGCGACTATCAAACGGGACCTTATATTAGACGCTTGCATTTTATAAATTTAAAAAAAAATTGAGCAGTAGCGTGAAAATATCGGATTTTTGTAAACAATTGTAAAAATTTTGAAGTATATTTAGAAGATAGTTCTAAAAATTTTAAATTTTAAGAGAATTGTGTAAAAGAGAAACCATTGAATTTTTTTATTTATTTTGATGAAAAAAAAGATGATTAATCTAAAGATGAAGATGATTTGAAAGTTTTATTTTTTTTAATTTATAAATTAAAATAAAAAGAAAATTATTATAGGCCCCTTGTTTAGAAAAAAAACCTACGAAATTTAAAAATTTCTATACAACAATTTTTTTCTGTATTTCAAAATTCTTAAAACCTGATTTTTTTTTTTTTTTTTTTAACTCTAGATTTGAAAACATGCCCTTAAAATTGTTGGCAATGATAAAGTTCCTTATTTCCACCAGAGGAAAAAAAACATCCGTATCTCGGAGAAAAATTCTGTTTTAAATATAAAAATAAAATATACTTTGAATTTTTTAATTATCACACTTTTTATAATTTATACTTTAACTTATCAAAATTGACACATTACATTGCAAATTATCACTTAATTTATATAATGCGACACATATTAAAATCTTTCCATTTTAATATCAATGGAAAATTAATCACTTAGTCTTAATCTTAGTGATCAATTTCTAATACGAGTGCAAAATTTCAATCTATTGAAATTTTGAAGAAAAATGTGTTAAAAAGCACAAATTATAAAATGTGTTAGTTATTAGATGGTACAAAGTACATTTGTGCTTTTCTTAAAATTTCCAGATATAATTTTCTCTGTCCATATATTTTAATCATCCGAAGACATAAAAAAATAAAAGTAGAAGAACAAAAGTGACTATAAACTATTTAGGTCTTGAAAATATGATGGGATATAATTTTATTTGTTAGGATTGGATTGATCAATACGTTGTTAATTCAAAGTTCAATATCGAGCATTAAAGAAAATGATGTTACTAAAATAAATAAACTATTTTGTTATTATATACTGACCACGAATTTAAATTTATAGAAAACTTTTACTAAGAAACTGCTTGTTTAATTGAGCTTAAAAATAAGCAAACTTGAAATTTTATCTTATTTATCCTAAAGGCGGTCGCATCCGTAACAATTATTGGGTCATTTCAGGGAAGTGGGCCACAGTATGTCCATAATCATTCGTTACACCGCCCAAGGGACTGTTTGTTTCGATTAAAAGTTATTTCAATTAATAGTTTCAAATTATTTAAATTATTATAATTTTAGGATTCTGAAGATCAATTTGAAAAATCAAGATAATTTGTTAAAAAAATCGTCAAAACTTAGAGTTATCCCTTTATTGTAATCTGAGACTAAGAGAGAAAATAATATTATTTAATAAATAAATAGAGAAAAGGCAAAATAAACCTTAAGGGAAAAACAAAAAAACAAAATGACTGAAGAGGGAGAATATCTGAAAGATCTAATTTTATGTTTATATTTTATTATTTCTCCATTAATTTTACGCAGTTAAACACCCCGAACAGGATCTTTGCACTCTTATAATCCCGATTCCCTCATCCGCTTTCTCACTTCCATCTCCTTCCGTCTCTCTCCTCTCTCTCTCTCTCTCTCCCTCGCTGTCTCTGAGGCAGAGCCAAGCTCTCTCTCTCTCTCTCTTATCATTTTCGTTCATTCTGTTGGTTTTCTTTTTTTTTTTTCAATTTTTCTTTACTTTTAATGTACGGCCCGTTTGGTTGCCAAGAAATCGCTCAAGGAATAGTAAAGCAGAGAACTTTCGAATCTGGAATACGTAACTCACCGGGCTTGATTTAGCTTCTATGAGATTCGAAGTTCTCTCTTTTTCCTCTGATTTCTTTGTGAGTAGACGGGAGTCTAGGGTTTCCCCCTGTAGACACTCATTGGTTATTTAGCAACTTGTTATTTGTTTCTTTCTCGTTGCATAAAACCAAAACTATTTCAATTTTTTCAGGTGTGATTACTCCTAATATTTTGGACTTAAAACTAAATGCTAGATACGATATCTCTTTTTCTCTTTTACTCGGTGTGCGAGATACAGTATACGAATTTTCTTTATTTATGCGTTGATTCTATATTCATTTGAATTTTACTTTCAAGCGTTTTGGGTGTTTTAAAGGCACTCGAACACTGGTTTAAGTGTGCTTTGCCCTTGGCCCTGTGGTTGAACTTCACAAAGTGCATTGCTATACATAGCTTCAGAAAATATAACGATTCTCTCCGTTTGCAGTTTGAAATAGATGAATGCTGGGTGTGACAGTGCACGTAACTTCTAAGAAACGCTTGATTATGTTTCGGTTTTGTAACAGGCTGCTTCACGATGACAGAGCCTTCTAAGGTCATTCACGTTCGCAATGTGGGACATGAAATATCTGAAGTATACTCTCACTCCATTTTCTTGTTTCTTTCGGGTTATGTTTTTGGTATGAGATTATAAAGTGAAAAAGAACTCATTGGTTCCATTTCATCGAAGAAATAGCAACTTTCTTGTGACTTGACAAAATGAAGTCTGGAATAATATCCAATTCACACCTTTTCTTGAAGGGTGGTCCAGTTGAATCACCTATTTAAGCTTCCTTGTGTTGTAGTAAATTTATGCATGCTCTCCCTACGTGAATGGGGAGTGAAGAGAGTGAGTTCTGAAATGAGTTGTATATACATTTCACGTTCTGGCTATCTTGTAAATCATTTGACACATCTTAAATTGTTCATTCCAGAATGATTTGCTTCAGTTATTCCAGCCATTTGGGGTCATTAATAAGCTTGTGATGCTTCGTGCAAAAAATCAGGTTGACTTCAGCCACCCGCAACTGTCTTTGTTTAAAGCTGAAGCGAAACCTTAGATGTGATACGTTTTTGTTGTTTCTACCATGCATGCAGGCTCTTATTCAGATGCAAGATGTTCCTTCTGCAGTTAGTGCGCTGCAATTCTACGCGAACGTCCAGCCAAGCATAAGGTATAAATAGCTTGTTTTCTTTTGTTTCAGCAGACTTTGTGATAATGTAAGGCATTTTTATTTTTATATTATTTTAGTTCCAGATATTGGTCTTGGTCTAATTGCAAGATGTCATATAAGATTTCTATCACTTTTTGTTTTATCATAGGGGGAGGAATGTGTATGTCCAGTTCTCATCACATCAGGAACTAACAACAATGGATCAAAACAGTCAAGGACGAGGAGATGAGGTTGATACATTCTTGATTGATATTTGTGGACTATCATTTGTTCTTGTTTATTTATGTGAAAGAAAGCAATGCATAGATAACATTTTTCATGAAAATTAAACTTTTTACTGTTCCCAGCATTGTCATTAAAAATGATTTTAGAATTATTTCAAAACTTTCTGTCTGCTGATAACACCATGATAATGAGGGTAAATGTTTCTGGAATGTCGACTGCATAAGTATATTGTTGAATAATACTGTTTTGAAGGCTATGGAAACAGTAATCTGCGTCACTCTCAACAGTGACCATTTTAATTCTCAGTAAAGAGAAGGAAAAAAAGAAAGAAAGAACATCTACTGCCAAGCTTCTCATTGAACTTCAGGTCCGCAGAGGATATAATTTCAAAATTTTCTTTGCATTTCTGTTTGTTTATTGTGAGTATATCAGGAATTGTAGTAGAGAACACAAAACTACAAAGAATACATAATTATTGATAATATTGCATACTCTGTAAAGCTACTTGGGTTTTCATGATTGAGAAAGAGGAAATTCATACTTTTTGGTGAGGATGTCTGTATGGCTTGAACAAAACGTGCAGTAAATGTATTCCTTTTAGATTTTCATAAGATCTCACCTTTTACTTTTCTCTTCCTCATTTTGTATTCAGCTTCAACTTTTGTCAAGTGATCTGTACTTTGCATGATAGCTTTAACCTTTCTCGGGATGAGTTTCTCTATCCATACTCCTCTATTTATTCTCTTCTCTCTCTTCTGTCTTATGCTGTTCTGCTGTCTGGCACTGATTGGATGCTCAGCCAAATCGAATTCTCCTAGTTACAGTTCACCACATGCTATATCCAATCACAGTGGATGTGCTGCATCAAGTTTTTTCTCCTCATGGATTTGTGGAGAAGATCGTCACCTTTCAGAAGTCTGCTGGTCAGCTTCTTCTAGTTTTCTCTCTTCTGCTGCCTCTGTTTATATAAGATTTCTCGTACTGCAACATTGAATACAGCTGGATGGGTCAACATTGCTTCGTGGAAAAGATCCTTTTTAATCACTATCTTAAGTGACATCAGATTTCCCTCGAAATTTCTTTTAGAAGAGCAATGCTGGTAGTTTTGATATTTTCAATGTGCTGGATGTTCTTCTGTTTGCATATTTATATGCCTTGTGCTTGAAGAAAATTGTCACTGTAATACAAATATGCAAGAGTGGCTTATATTATTTCTCATTGTGTTTTCATTTGCAAATTACTTAGGTTTTCAAGCACTCATTCAGTATCAATCGCGTCAGAGTGCTGTTGTAGCTAGAACCGCACTTCAGGTACTATTTAGTCCTTTATTCTGCTAGTTACTTTGAACTGAGGCCCTGGTGATATCTACAGCTGGATTAGATTCCCAAAAGAGGTTTAAATCTTCTCAATGTTATTGTATAGGGACGTAATATTTATGATGGTTGCTGTCAGCTGGACATTCAGTTCTCAAAGTAGGTTTCTAATCCTCTTAGCAGTTCTTATTATTTTGCCGGTTTTTGGGTACACACAGCTGAGTTCTCACTTGGGCTTGTCTTTGTTTGTATCTTGTTTTTTGCGAACAATTATGGAGCTAATTGATTGTTTGTTTTCCCTAATCCAGCCTTGACGAATTACAAGTAAACTACAATAATGAGCGTTCAAGGTGGGCTAGTAGCAGATGGACTGTAACTCTAGTCACTCTTTTATCCCCTTCCCATTAACTTTTCATTGTTGCTGAATATATTTATTTATTCCGTCATTCCATAGGGATTTCACCAATCCAAATCTGCCGACGGAACAGAAAGGCAGATCCTCACAAGTATGTTATTGTCCTTTGATGTTAAGATTATATGCATCTACAAATTATTTGTCCCTTGCATTTTGCTTCTAAAGTAATTCTTTGTGCTGACAGCCAGGGTATGGGGATGCAGGAGGCATGTATGCCATGCAAGCTTCTGGACGTGCAGGTGCTTAAAATGGCTGCTGAAAATTATTTTGATAAATTAGTTCTAATCACACGACCTTCAAGCATTTACTGATGAGAAATATTTTTGGTCTTGCAGTTGGATTTCCACAGGTCAGTATTGATTGGGCTGTGATGAACTCTTGTTGGAGATAATTACCTTGGTTGGAAGATTTCATCTATTTTTTTTTCTTTCGGTTGATAAATGGTTTTTATACAGGCTTAACTATTCTCCTTCTCTTCCATGTCTTTGATTGAATATGAATGTCTTTCAATATATATCAAATGATTGCCTAAAAATTCTGACTTTCTCATCTCGTAGCTTGCTACTGGCTCATTTGTTGTTAATTCTTGTTGTAAGGGTGGCTTTTTCTTGTTGAAATTCAGCCTTTTTACACCCCCAAGGGCGATAGCTTAGTGGTTAGGAGGGACATCCTCCTTGGGGCTCGACGTACAAAGTTCGAGTCTCAAGGGTGTGAGATGGATTTTCTTGCTGCTGGGCGAGTTCTTGACTTATCTGCTCCCTGGGTTGTGGGGTCGGTCCAGTGGGCGTGATTTGTACTTCAGGGTTGGGCCAAACGGGTCCGGCTTTGGGGGATTTCCACGTTATCAAAAAAAAAAATTCAGCCTTTTTACCTTGTGGTGTCTGTTGGGGTGTGGGTGAGTGGGTGGGTATGTCTATGTTGTTGGGGTTTAGGGGTGTTATGTCTTTATTACAATCTTTTGATATTTTCTTGGAGCATAGGATCTTGCTAGGAGATTCTTGTTGCATGGGTCTTGTTGGGGGATTGTCATTCCAAACTAGTTTAACTTCCTAATGGGGTGGGATCTCCTAAATTATATGCTTTCTAGTATTTTTGCTAATCTTGCTCCGAGCATGTACATGATTGGGCATATATTTTCTTGTCTTTTTTTAAATCTAGATGGCCAATGCAGCAGCAATTGCTGCTGCCTTTGGAGGAGGTTTGCCTCCTGGAATAACTGGGACAAATGACAGGTGTACAGTCCTTGTCTCCAATCTGAATCCTGATGTAAGAAATTCTTTCTCATGTTCTTATAGTTAAAGTTCTAGTTCGACCCTTCTTTTCATGTTCAATACCCCTTGTTGCAGAGAATAGATGAGGATAAGCTCTTCAACCTCTTCTCCATATATGGAAACATTGTGAGAATTAAACTTCTCCGTAATAAACCTGATCATGCTCTCGTTCAGATGGGTGATGGTTTTCAGGCTGAACTGGCAGTACACTTTTTGAAGGTTTGGTCGGCATAAACTTATCACGATATTTATGGCAAAAGTTATTCCATTTCTCAGTAGTTGGACTACTAGACAATATAAGATTTGAGCAAAATATTTCCTTGTATGTTTTAAGTGATTTCAGTACAGACTTTTGTATTGTTTTCACATTTATTAATAAAATTTACTTTAAAAAAAAAAAATATTTCCTTGTAGTGCTGTCTTTATAATGGTCTTGTAGCCGATAATATGGTTAAGTGGAGCTTTATAGGATCTGGAGTATCCTTTCTCACTTTTTCTTATGAGTGTTCAGAATATCATGCGTCCCATTCACATTGATTAATGGGTTCTTCAAATTCTGGAATAAAATAGCAAATACAGGAAGTTGTTTGTATTTCACCTGCATGGTTTCCATACTGGTTTCTGATGCTTGGTTACTACTGAGATTTGCTCACGGGATACAGAATTTCAATGGGGTTTCACACAAATGAAGAACAAAAGTTTCCATGGTACATCCATTAAGCTTGCAAGATCTGCACATATTCACTGAATCTGGATTGAAACAAGCACTGGAATAGAGAACGCAAGTGTCAAAGTGAGAGGTGTTTGGTCCACATTCTGTGCTTATGTGCTGAAGCTGGCAGCTACATTTTCCTGTATTCTATGATTAAGTCCCTGCTAGCAGTTTTCTTTGTGGTTGTCGTAGATTCAGTGGTTTGGTATCTGCCTTTCTATTGGTTGTTTTTTTTGTTGGAAGTGCTGATTTTATACTTCTGTTTGGTTTGATGAATCTATTTGTTTGTCTAAAACAATGTCGATTATGATCTGTCTTTTTGCTTTTTAATTTACTCGTCATGAGTTATTAAGTGTCTCTCTTTGTTATGAATAGAGAAGTGGAACACTGTTCAAGGAGTATGATGATCCATCGAAACTGCTTTTGTAACCATTAAGTACTGCTTTCAGCTTTTTAATACTGTAGCTTCTGCTAACAAATGGGTGAATCCCATACTTTGTTTCCTAATTTTTTGTATCTATCTCTATGAAGTGAAAGACACTTGTCCTTTTGTTGCTTTTAATGACAGATGTTTATACAAAATTGTGAGGTGTAAAAGGCCCATGTTCTGAAGTTTTGTTTGTGTAGCTCGTACTGCATGGTAGGAAAAACTGGGACTTGTCATAGTTTTTGGTTGTCAGGTCTCTCAAGTGCTGTTTCTATTGTATATTATAGGCCGAAAACAATTTTGGTAATACCCTTACGGGTTGAAAGAATCTGTTGAAAGCCTCGGATAGAAGTCAAAGTTCATTCTTCACCAAACATAACCTTAATTATTTGTTTAGTCTTATTGCCATCACTTTTGTTGTGAAAGCTGTTACCTCTTAGCCGGATGCTAATATCTTTTGATATTTGAGATATAGGGAGCAATGCTATTTGGGAAACGGTTGGAGGTCAACTTCTCGAAGCATCCGAACATAACCCAAGGTGCTGACACACATGAGTACATTAATTCAAATCTCAACCGCTTCAACCGTAATGCTGCTAAGAATTACCGGTACTGCTGCTCTCCAACAAAAATGATCCACCTGTCCACTCTCCCCCAGGAGATCACTGAAGAGGAGATTGTGAGCCACCTAGAAGAACACGGCACTATTATCAACACTAAGCTTTTTGAGATGAATGGGAAGAAGCAAGCCCTGGTTATGTTTGAAACTGAGGAGCAGGCTTCTGAAGCCCTTGTGTGCAAGCATGCTACTTCACTTGCTGGGTCAATAATCCGGATTTCCTTTTCCCAGCTCCAGGCTATATAAGAGGCCTTGTTATCGGACAACTGGGGTAAGGATTGTTGAGGAAAATAGGTGTAAGGATTTATAAATGGGAGGGGGGATAATTATATGCAGCTGATGGTCTTCTATACTTTTTTCTTACGATGTGCTTTTGATTGCTTTTGTACTGGTGGGATCTCCTGTTTGAATTTCTTTATCTATCTGTCTTTCTCCTCTCTGGTGCTTGTACCAATTCTTGTTAGGTTTCTTTTTATTTCTTAGGGTAGATTTCTGACTGCAGATGAGCACAGTTTTGATGGGTAGGAAGAAAGAGGGATGAGTGACACCTTTGCGGGTAGAGGGATGTCTTATGTATCTTTGTTGTATATGTCTTGTAAATCAGGCTAATTGGGCCATCTCTGTTGTATCTTAATCAATGACCTTTTTTTTCTTGTCAATGGAGTGCTGGGAAAGGTGTTCTCCCCCTTCCTCTTCCTCTTCTTCTTCTTCTTCTTCTTCTTCTCCATCTTCCTCTCCTCCTTTCTTCTTCTTCCTTCGCTTCTCTCTGGGAAACATTCATAAATGTTGATTGCATCTCCTTGTAGAGGTATATGGTTTCCCCCCCCCTCCTACTTCTCCTTCTTTGTCCTCCTCTCTTTCTCGCTCTCACTCACCCTCCTACTCCAAGATTAAGAAATGCAGTTTCCTGCAATAGAGGAAGGTTAAAAAATTATCTGTGTCCAAGAACAGGTTAGGAACTGTAGTATGCATTCTATGTTATTTTTTTGGTGGAAAAAGGCGAGGCGGGCGAGGCGGACCTCTTACCTGGCTAAAGATCATTGTTGCAAGCCCTTATGTGTAGGATCGTCTAATTTTCCTTTTGAAGGTTCTATCAAGGTAACAACTTTGAGGAACAATGATATTATTTCTCATCTAAGACGAAGATGGAAGATCCTTACAGTTTCAAAATTTTAATAATTACCTCAAACTAAATAGATTGGATAATAAACCTAGAAAAATGCTCGATATACGGGGGAGTTTGAAAGATGGAACGAGCCCATTGGTAATTGCCCACATACAGCGCAAATCCAAGCCGCCAATTCCAATCATCTTATCCGATCATTTTTCACGAAAAAGCAACATTTCTACAACTGACTTCAATGGTATAACAGCACCAACCCAGATTCAGTCGTAAAAATGGATTGTAATCTGATCCGATTATCAGTCCCTTTTACGCTGAAGCAAAACGTTTTGAACAAATCCCATAATTCCCACTCTTTCCCTTCGATCTCTGCCTCGCGGAGGGGATTCAACTTCAGGCTGGGCAGTAGCGGGACCCGAAAAGACTCCACTTTCGACGAGGCTGCTTTCGAGGCCGAGAGGCTCCGCCTCGACGCCAAGGCTCGCGAAACGATGGCGGAGACTTCCAAGAGGGAGATTACCAGTAATGGCGAGAACGAAGATGACCCGAAAGCTTGGAAATGGGTGATCCGAAAAAGGATTTGGGACTTGATGGAGGCCCAGAATATTGCCCAGAATCCTCGACCCGTTCACCACCGCATCCCTAATTTCGTGGGCGCTTCAACTGCCGCCCAAAAAGTAATAATATTTTCTTTTTTATGAATTTTCTATATCACAGGATAATTTTTATTTTGGATTGTGGCCCATAATTTATGGGTTGTTGCAGCTGGCCGGGTTGGAAGAGTTCCGGGTTTCCAAGTGCGTGAAGGTAAACCCGGACTCTCCCCAGAAACAAGTCAGGCTTCTCACACTTTCTGGTTAGTTTCTTTTAAACCCGCTCGGTTTTGGGCATAATCTTTTGAACAGATCTCTCTAATTTACTGTTCGGATTTCTCTAATATACTGTTAGGGTTTAATTGAAGGAGAGATAGTCACATAAGTCCCACTGCCATTATTAATTAACGGACATTATGTATGCAAGCAATAAAAAGTTGCGTCTTTTTTCTCCGAATTAGAGATTATTTAGTAATTTTTAATAATTTTTTTTAAAATATTTTCAAGGTCCATTATTACGTGTGCAGGCAATAAAAAGTTGTTGACTCCTCAGCCGCGGTTAAGGACAGGGTTTTTCTCTGTTGTTGAATCCGAAATGTTAACTTCGGGTACCATCAATGAGGCTTGCACCTCAGTCGGTGTTGCCAAGTATGGCCGGCCCATTGGGCTCGATGAAAACATCAAGGTGGACCTAATCGTTATAGGCTCAGTTGCTGTTGACCCAAAGACAGGCGCTCGACTTGGCAAGGGTGAGGTAACGAATGCGTCAAAAATTTTCTACAAATTTATGCTCGAATTGGATGGTCTAGAAACAACCAATAGGTTTATATTATGAGGCTTGTTCATGGAGCTCACTCATGAGAACCTCGCAGGCACAGCAAGCATCTTCCTTCTTAATCTTATTTGAAAATAAAACTTGAAGTGTTTAGCTTAATTAATTGATTTGCATAACTTTATCTTGTAGGGGTTCGCAGAACTTGAATACGGTATGCTGCGATATATGGGGGCCATTGATGACTCAACGCCAATTATGACGTCTGGTCTGTGTAGTTTCTTTGCTCTTCCCCTGAACTGTGCACTTAAATTGTTAATAATTCCTAATTTTATATATCTCGAAAGCTTGATAATTCTTAATAATTTCTGCACTATTATGATAACGTGCGTCTCTGTTTGGGTCTAAAGTAGTATTTAGAATTTATGTGGGTGCAGTGCACGATTGTCAATTGGTAGATGATATCCCGGTAGAGAAACTGCTAATCCATGATGTGCCAGTAGACATCATTTGCACTCCCACACAGGTCATTTATACCAACACGTGCATTCCAAAGCCTCAAGGTTGGTGATTGTCTGCGATTCATTTCACAAGATTAGATTAATCAAGATATTCTCAAGTGGCATCTCTTTAGATTTCGCACTTCCCTCGACTGCAGGAATTTACTGGGACAAGTTGTCACCTGAGAAGCTGGGACAAATTCGAATACTCAGAGAACTGAAGAGCAGAATCGAACGGGAGACTGGAAAGAAACTTCCTTCTGGTCCCTCTGAGAAACTGCCCCCCACGGCTCGACGGAGTAGACGCCTTTGAATTTGTTTTCTCTTTTAGGGAGTTTGGTTTGGAAAAAGTGCTCATTCTATGTCCATCACCGGATTCCGTACCTAAAGTGATAACATACATAAGAGTTGCAGCAGCCCAACGTCATCATTATCCCAAGTAGGTTAAATCAGCTTGTTTTGCTCAAGAGGACCACGAAGTTGGTCGGGATACATGCTGTTTGAACACTTCCAAAAAAATGGAGAGAAATAACAAAAATAAAAATAGAACACTTCAGTCAAAGTAATATTTCTTTCTTATCATCACTCCGTGGAATGAAACGTCTCCCACACATGATTTACAGTTCCTCTATCCTTCATTAGACTAAAAACTACAAATACAAGAGAGAACTAGCCATTCATACAAGCTTATACAGTCATCCCCAGCACTTGAAAAAAAGGTTGGGGGGGGGGGGGGGAATCTACTTTTATACGGGGTAGAATTGAAAAAAAAAAAAAAAAAGCTAAGCATTTTGTTAGTACATTTGTTTGTAGACAAGCAGGTGTTACTAATGCAACATTAAGCAAGGTACAGAGAGTGGCCAGACCCAGAAAGACCACGAACTTGCAAGTGACCTATCCCACGAGTCCACGACCAAACATGACTTTGTTTTGTCAAAGAGTGGCTGGTGTATTGTGTTAAGGTACTCTATAAGCGAGCAGTGCCATATCCAGTAAACCTATAATAAACGTCCAAATTAACCATTACATTTCCACAGACAATATTCGATGTATCGAACAAACAATACCAAGGACAATAATCTACATAATAATCCAAAACCAACAAAAAAAAACAAGGTAGTTGCAGAATCACCTGTCATTATTCCCTTCATATTAGAGAGTCTAGAGGTATATCCTCAGCTAAAGCAGGAACCCTCTCTATGGGAGAAATTACCTGTGGCATTGTCATACCCACCGAAATTATGATCTCTGCATTACGGGGGAGAAAAGAAACCAATGAAGCAGCAGAATCACAAAATATTCAGAATAATGTAAAGCATTTGCCATCAACGCAGCTGAGAAGATATAGAGTTTGCAAATGCATTTAGGCACAACAATACATCCTTATCAACCTAATCAGAAATCAAAGAATGAATACATGAATTGACTTTCATATCATTTAAATGAACATGTTAGGAGCATAATTTCTGTTCTATCCTGAATTTGTCACATCTTCTAGTGTACAAAATAAGAAAGAACATAATCACTTATTCTGCAAAATACAGGACAAGGACGGCACTGCTATGAACATTAATACAAAATCACAATGCACGGCAAATGTAAGGAAAAGAGAAAGCATACCTATGCCCTCTCGGATGGATAGATTTGGTCGTATGATCTCCTCAGAATTGACCAGAAATATGTCACCAATGTATAGATGGTTTGTTGGGACGTAAACACTGCATAGCTCCACATCTCCATCATCCCTCTAGTACCAACCATTACGATCCAAGAACGGTCAAACTATGATCATTGCATGCAAAAAAGTTGATAGATAACAAAATAATCTATGGCAGGATAACATCATTTTCTTTTATAAGCCTGTTGGCCACAAATTTGGTTGTCCCAATTAACAAGATAGGTTTGAATTGGTAGGGCCACCACTTTAACTATTGAATCGGTAGGGCCACCACTTTAACTATCAATTCAATTGACACCTCCTAGACACAGCAAAATTTGCAAAACTGGAATCCGGGATGAAGATTTTAAAGAAGAACCATTTTCCCAAGTAAGAAACACATTTTTAACTCATCATTGTGGAATGAATTTACCACCTCAACCATCAAACGGTTTTCTTTCCAGAGAAGCTCCCCCCTCCCCCCAAAAAAAAAAAAAAAAAAACAAGTATGCAGAAGAAGAGGAAAAACATTCAGTAACATCATTATTAGCCATTATGAGTCTACTGTTCTGACATACATGTACATATATAGTTAATTGTACATACATAACTTATCCACATAGCAAATCAGTAAGGAATGTTAAATTGATCTAGTGAGGATAACATAAACTTGCAAGCATGTGTAAAAAAAAGGTTTATTAAGATTGCATTTAATACATATCAATGCAATGAATTGTTTCAAGTTCAACCCTAATTGGTACTAGAAGTTTCACTAACTAGTAGTCTTCCACATAAAACTATATACTAAAGCATGTCGTAGAGATGGAAATTTTAACATAGATCAAAACAAAACATGTGATACAAACTGAAGTTCTCATCGGGTAGCTGAGAATTTCAAAAAAGCTATCTAGAAAGCACAATACACAACTTCCATTAGGTTGCACACCCCTACCTGAAGGACAACAGAGGATGTGATAAAACCAAATGCATATTCACCAATACGAGGATGACGAATGATTGCAACCTCTTTAAACGCTGTGGTATTCTGGTCTGCAAAAAGAGATAAACATGAATCAACATATACTGTATGTGTTAATGAAACAAACTGCAATGCACCTTGAATGTGTCTTCATTACAATAAAAATCATTAGTCAGGCCAGGAAGGTATAATGGCTGCAGAATTTGGAAGAGCTTCTAAAAAGTAGTAAACTATTTTCAAGGTTCAGAATGTTAGAAATCAGCTAAACCAACTTCAACAAAACAGACGAATATATAACCCCACTGAAATTTTTATCTGAAGGTTAGGCTCCTTTGCTACTGCTACTTACAGGAAAAGCAAAACCAAAGACTTCTGATGTGAACATGTAACCAGTCCAGCTACATACTTCTGCTACTGACATAATCACTGATCTAAGGAAGATAAAGGGTCAAAACTCACTTTTTAATTCAGCTAACCTTTTACTCCAAGATTTCAATTTCTAAATTTCAAGACAAAATTAACCCTGGGTAATATGGATCTTGAAACCAAAATTACTGCTTTTACCTGGAGAAATAGCTGTGCTAATCTGTTTGGAAGCTGAGTAAATATGCTTAACAAAAGGCATTCGTTT
Organism: Morella rubra; assembly: GCA_003952965.2. Lineage (NCBI taxonomy): Eukaryota > Viridiplantae > Streptophyta > Magnoliopsida > Fagales > Myricaceae > Morella > Morella rubra. Next base: position 126,267 of record RXIC02000099.1, on the reverse strand, counting down.
TATGAACCATTCTCCAATCCAGAAAACAGTGGCACCGACCCATGATGAAGCAAATATACCGATGAAGAAAATAAAAATGATTGATGTAACAAATCCAAAGCCTGCAAGAACAAGAAGCACTGATAATGATGTACATCGAGATATTAGACTTGTCTAGACATTTTAGAACTAAGCAGACCAATAAAAGACACTAATCAAATAATGATAAGAACACTATGTGACATTACTAAGCAGAAGGGAAATGACCTCTGGCAGTATCATGAGATTTAGAGCATTCTGTCCTGGTATAGGGCCTGGCATTTACAACCTATATAAACTGAGACCTACCAAGGAGAACAGAAAATATTACAGAACAACTAGCAACACGTTTCCATAACAGCATTGACTTGTGAAGGAGAAAAAAAAAGTTGCTCTCTTCACTAGCTATAATGGCGTCAAGGGATTTCTCGAAAAAGTACTGAGGATACCTACCATCAGAATGTGGTTGCACAGGAAATATAGGTCCACCAGGTAGGAAGATTTGACACTAGAACTCATAAAAATCATGATAAACCCAGTATTCATGGTTCCACCTATGACCTCAATCAGAGTTACATTTTATTGAAGAGTAGCACACACAATTAGCCCCTAGCTCCAAGCCTCATGACCTAACTCTTTGTTAGGAAATCTTAAAGTGGTTCAGTGAAGACAGCGCTAACACTACACGGATAGCAACTGCAGAACAAATTGCAAAAGAAACAGTTCTTTCCGCTTTCTTTCTCTTCCACAATTAATAAATCCTTGTTCATCCCTTTCTTATCCACATCAAAATTTTGATATCAACTCAGCTGAAAAGAGACTTCCAAACAATAATGCAGTGCAAGATCACTCCTAGTAGCATTTTCTAGCAGATCAAGGTAAGCAGAGTGCTCATACGCATATACGTCAGAACGAAATGCAAACTTCACAACTTCATTATGATTCTTTTATTTCTTTCAAGCTACATATGTCCAACTAAAAACAGAAAATAAGTTATAAATCATGAACTCGGCACCAAAGCCATAAACATCAAGAAACGAAAAAATCAAGTCAGCTTTAGACACTCACCAAATATGTCGATGCCAAGCCTGGCATATATGGGACTGAAGAAACCATCAACGAACTGAATAAACCACCATGTGAGGAGGAATGTAACCGCGACAGGAAACAGAACCACACTACAATTCACCATCCAAACTCGGAGTTTCATTCAGATAGAATAGATAATAAATATTTAAAAACACAAGAAGCCAAGATAGATCATTGTGCTATTACCATCCAGTCATGAACTTCTTCGAGACCCAACTCTGAAGCACAGCATAGCAAGCCTAACAAAATGAAGGAATCAATGCTCTACTGCATCAAGGTTCAATATATTATATTTGAGCAAAACAATTACCTCCAATTACAGGCAAAAAGATAAAAACAATAATTTATTCGCGAGCTAGCGTTGATCTGTAGAAACGGTGGCGCAGAGGACAGAGTAAGCAAGTTTGATAGAAATAGCAGCGAGGTATGCACGAGATCCAGTTACTTGGAGGAGTTTTTGCCCAAGTGAGGAAGAGTCTTAATTCAAGGAGGAGGAACTGACCTTGCGAGTGGAGGAATTGGGGGAGTTTGGAGGAGACTTTGCGACGTCGTCCGGGTCGGCTGCTTGATTCAGTGGACTCGACGTGGATTCTTCGTTACTCGCCATTTTTCACAGTCGATAGCAAGTTAGCAACTTACGAACTCACAGGGAGCAAGAGAGACGGAGACAAAGAGAGAGAGAGAGAGATATTAAGTTTGGGATTATAACTACCTCTTTCACCGGTAAAGGACTTATAGGTGACGGTCGTTGGGTTGGCAAAACGTGGACGTGGACAGCTGCCTCTGTTTGGTTGCATACAGAACCACGTCATAGACTCGGATTAGGAGAGTCCCTGTACTGGGGTGCGATCTCGGCGGTCCAAAATGCTTCGAATAAAGAAATGCCTATACATTACTATCCTTTTGATATGTTATCAAAGGAAACACGTAGAGAGAGTGTAAAGTTCAGTTGACAAGCTTACGATTTGCAATGAATTTAAGGTGTCTGAGCATCCCTGTATGTCCTTTCAGATTCGGTGGAAATATTTTTTCATCTGTGTGAGGCTTGGAGGCCAGACAATAAAACACAATTTTTTTGTGAGTTTATGTTTGGATGCATACATTTTTTATGAAGAAGTGTAAAGTGTAATTTGTTAGAGTTTTTTTTTTAATAAGTAAGATATTTAAATTTTTGTTGAAATTTATAAAAAGATATTAAAATTTATAAAAAATTATTGGTGATTATAAAAATGTTTTTAATCTTTTTTAAAAAATTGTCTAACACAAGATTTATATGATATTTAGGAACAAAATTTTAATAAAGTTTTAGACTAAAACTTTAGAAATTGTTAAAAAAAGGTGAAAAAAGAAAATGAAAAAATATGTGTATAAAAAAAAAAGAAAAAAAATAAAAAAAATTTATCCTTCCCCTGCACTCTTCTTTTGTTTTTTTGGGAAGAGGAGTCTTCCTCTGCACTCTTCGTCCTATCTCTCTCTCTCTATGAATTCCTCGTATCCCTATGCTTCCTATTTATTTGATGAAACTCCCCACTGAACCATCGAACAAAGTGCAAAAAAAATTTAAAAAAAAAATCATTCTCAAAGTCCTTGTTTTGGCGGTTACAGAATGTATGTGGTGAAAAGAGATGGGCGCCAAGAGCCGTTGCAATTCGGAAAGATCACGGCTCGGCTTAAGAAGCTGAGTTATGGGCTCAGCGTTGAGCATTGCGACCCGATTATCGTCGCGCAGAAAGTCTGTGCTGGGCTCTACGACGGTGTCACGACCACCCAGCTCGATGAATTGGCTACGGAGACTGCGGCCGCCATGACCACAAACCACCCCGATTATGCTTTGGTTGGCACTCGTAATAAGTCTAATGGTCAAATTAACTTCATAATATAAATGCTGCTTATTGATTGTAGATTCTCGTTTCAATACTTGTGGTGATACTTGGGTTATAACAGGTTTGTTGTCAATTAATTGTTTTTTGTGGTTCATTGAAACTGTGATACAGTTGGCTGCACGAATCGCAGTTTCAGATCTGCATAAGAATACCAAGAAGTCATTTTCCGAGACGTGAGTGTTCCATATAACTGGTTTTGTTTCATCCCTGAAATATGATACGATGCAATCTGTCTTCGAAGAGTGTTTTGGATTTGGCAAATGCTTTATAATGGAAAGGACGTGAAGTTGTGTATGTGGTTGATGCAGGATAAAAATCATGTACGATTATACAGACAAGAGGTCTGGGAAGAAGGCATCTCTTGTTGCTGATGATGTCTACCATATAATCATGAAGGTACTCACATAGTAATTTATTTGCTATAAATTCCATGTTTGATTCCTTGGCTCAATCAAAGAACGGAGTCATATCTGAACTTTGGTCATATAATTTGTGATCGATCTAGTTTCATTTTGCTGCTGCTGGATTTTCTCCTTTGAGCGAGTTAGATCTCAAACTCTACCTCAAGCTTATTGATCTCAACTGTCTTGATAAGATTCAATACCCTGAACTGTCTCTGACAAAGTTCTAACGACACACTTAAGGCTTTTATCATACACTTCTTTGTGTGTAGCGAAAGAGTGAAAAAAAAATATGTATGGATGGAAAGTCCAAAATATGCAGTTTTCTAAGATGCTTGACTCTTATATTGAGAGATATATGTTAATTGATTTCAGAATGCCGCTCATCTAGACAGTGAGATAATCTATGACAGAGATTTTGACTATGATTATTTTGGCTTCAAAACACTTGAGAGGTCATACCTTTTAAAGGTTGACGGGAAGGTTGTGGAAAGGCCGCAGCACATGTTAATGAGAGTAGCTGTTGGTATCCACAAAGATGATATCGATTCTGTTCTGAAGACATACCATTTGACTTCTCAGCGTTGGTTCACTCATGCTACTCCTACCCTTTTTAATGCAGGAACTCCACAGCCCCAAGTACGTCTGTGCGGTTTCAGTTTCCTTTCCCATTTTGATCATGATGCTTATTTTTTCTTTATACTAACCCATGTCATTTTTCACTTTTTTGTCCTTGATGTAACCTTTCTTACTTTCGAAATCTGATGTATGATTTGGCAGTTGAGTAGCTGCTTTCTTGTGTGCACGAAAGATGATAGCATTGAGGGAATTTTTGATACCTTGAAGGAGTGTGCTGTTATTAGCAAATCAGCCGGAGGAATTGGAATCTCCATTCATAATATCCGGGCAACAGGAAGCTACATTTGTGGGACAAATGGAACTTCTGATGGCATTGTTCCTATGCTTCGTGTGTTCAATGACACTGCACGTTTTGTTGATCAAGGGGGAGGCAAGAGAAAGGGCATGTCTCCAAAACCTCACAGACACAGACACAAACACAAACACGTGTACTCATGCATGCACACAGAGGCACGGTATGATTTCAGTATGATCAATTTCATGCCATTTTGCAGGTGCTTTCACTATATATTTGGAGCCATGGCATGCAGATGTCTTTGAGTTTCTGGATCTTAGAAAGAACCAAGGAAAGGTACTTTTGGATGGTTCATGAGCATTATAATTACTCTCAAACAAGAAAAGCTTTTCCTCAAATTCACAAAATCATACTTAATGGAGTCTGTTGGGATATTTGGGCCAAAAGTGATCTCTCTCAGACTCTCGAAATTGCTATTGTTGTTGCTTATGCCGTTCTTCATACAACTCTGAGTCATATTTATTCTGCAGGAAGAACATCGGGCTCGAGATTTATTTTATGCTCTTTGGACGCCGGATCTTTTTATGGAGAGGGTTCAATGTGACGGCCACTGGTCTCTGTTTTGCCCAAGTGAGACTCCTGGCTTGTCTGATTGTTGGGGAGAAGAATTTGAAAGGTTGTACACCTCATATGAAAAAGAGGTAATGTTATAATCCTCCTTAATGTTGCAATATTTAAATTTTGGATTTTTGTTTCTAACTATGTGTTTGTTGGTGGGCTTAGGGAAGGGCACAGAAGGTCGTACAAGCTAGGAAACTCTGGTTTGCGATCTTAAATTCCCAGATCGAAACTGGAACTCCTTTCATGCTCTTCAAGGTCCAAAATATCCACAAAGATTTCACTATCTATTTAAATTCTTTCCCTTGTTTTCTTGATTCTTCCTTTTTCTCCCCCTCCAGGATTCTTGTAATAGGAAAAGTAACCAACAGAATCTGGGCACTATCAAGTCCTCAAACCTCTGCACTGAGGTCATTGAATTCTCAAGTCCAACAGAAACTGCAGTTTGCAATTTGGCATCCATTGCTTTACCACAATATGTCAGGGAAAAGGTGGATCTCTCAAGTCTCAGTTACTGTTAGAGGTAACTTTTTTTTCCCTTCATTACTATGTTAGTGAACGCGTTTTATTTGGTTATTGTAGGGGGATCCTGTCAAGTCAAAACCATCGAAGCTGTTGGGGAGTAGAGATTCGGAGAACAGATATTTTGATTTTGGCAAACTAGCAGAGGTTTGATTTTTAACAAGTCCATGCGCAAGCTATTGTGTCTGTCTAAGCACACTTGTATGAAACTGGGATGGAAACTTGTATCTGGTCAACCCGCTCTGTATTTCTTGTCTCTGTAACACTGATCAACACTATTGTATTGTAGGAAGCTCAATTTTATGATCCTTTTTTTTTTCTCCATGTTTTCCTGACAGGTGACTAGAGTAGTTACCGTAAATCTCAACAGAATCATTGATGTGAATTACTACCCCATTGAGACTGCTAGAAGGTCAAATTTACGACACAGGCCAATAGGCATTGGAGTCCAGGGTCTTGCTGATACCTTCATCCTGCTTGGTATGGCATTTGAGTCACCAGAGGTATTGGCTTATATCTGATATACTTATTTTGGCTTTTGTTGAATTTTTTTTAGCTGGATTGACTATGCCAATTTTTCTTGAAGGCCCAACAGCTCAACAAAGACATATTTGCAACAATATACTACCATGCACTAAAAGCTTCTTCAGAGTTGGCTTCAAAAGATGGCCCTTATGAGACATATTACGGGAGTCCTGTAAGCAAAGTACGTATTGCTGCTTATTCCCTTTACTTCAGTGTTTCTACATTTATGTCGAGCATCTTCTCCTCGGAAACTGAGAAGAGAAGCTTGCTCCCAGTGCGTCTTCGCTCTGTTCAGTTAGATAATATGCCTTCTCGTCAATTGTTATACCACAAGCATATCTACTGTTATATCTTTGTGGAGTATCTATTGATTGCAAATCAGGTAATTCACTCTTTTTCTGGGTTGAAATGTACACTTTTACCAGTATGATCCCTCTGTCTTTGAAAAGAAATGAGAAACACATAGAGTATTGCATTTCTTTTTGTTCAGTTAGGTCGGCATTTTGTCATTTTTTAGAAACTATTTGTTAACTTTTTTTCGTATTTTATTTTATTTATCTTTCCAAACTACGTTTTGAAATTCAAGTAAAATTGCCTGCAGTATGGAATTTGGCAACCCTTACCCATCAGCTTTCATATAATAAATGTGTTGTCGCTGGAGCTACTTCAGCTCTAACAATCTCTATTTCCTTTCTTGTAGGGAATTCTTCAGATGGACATGTGGGGTGTAACACCATCAGATAGGTGGGATTGGGCTGCTCTCAGGGAAATGATCTCCCAAAATGGAGTAAGAAATTCCCTGCTTGTAGCACCGATGCCCACTGCTACAACCAGCCAGATTCTTGGAAACAATGAGTGTTTTGAGCCTTATACCTCCAATGTATACACTCGCAGAGTTTTAAGGTGTGGTTTTCCTTATTTACAGCTTTCTGCAACTGGTGACTCTGCCCTTGTCTGCCATCTAATCCTTTAGCTCTTTTGCCCTTAGTGGTGAATTCGTTGTAGTGAACAAGCACCTATTGCATGATTTAACGGAAATGGGTCTTTGGACTCACGTGATTAAGAACAAGATAATATATGAGAATGGCTCAGTTTTGAAGACGCCAGAGATTCCTGAGGAGCTGAAAGCAATTTACAAGTACTCATGTTTTCGTTTTGTTTTTTGTTTTTAACTACTTATCAAAAAAACTACTTCGCTAAGTGTTGCTCTTATGCTAAGGCAGTACTACTGCATTACTGTCAGGACTGTGTGGGAAATTAAGCAAAAGACATTGGTTCAAATGGCTATTGATCGTGGATGCTACATTGATCAGAGTCAAAGTCTCAACATTTACATGGACCAACCTGATCCTGGGAAGCTAACTTCCCTGCATTTTTATGCTTGGTCTAAGGTATAAACTCAAATGCAATGTTTGTTGGTCATATTATTTAATGCATTTCTCCTGTCTCTAGAGTCTGCCCTAATTTACCAATCAAAATTTTACAATGTTCATGCTTTAATTGATTTGTCGTTTCTCCACCTGGCCAATGTATATTGTTATCAATAATTTGATTTTTTCTAATGAATTGTTGAATTTTCCCACATGCAAGGGCCTGAAAACGGGAATGTATTATCTGAGAACACGTGCTGCAGCTGATGCTATCAAATTCACCGTTGATATCTCCTCTCTCAACAATGTAAATTATTTTGTAGCCTTTATCAAATTACAGGAAGTCCATGATCTAGAATGCACCCATCACTAGAAAAAGAAGTTATCACAAGTTAGTGATAAACTGAAACAACGGCGTCACGTGATATTCTCAAATAGTTTTATACTGTGTAGTGATGGCTCCATCTGTCCTTGCGGTTCCATTTCTAGAGGTGGAGATAGATTTGTAGATTAAATTATCAATGTAAAGGAGAAAAGAAATTTTCTTCATTGCACTTCCAGTAGTGTCCTTGTGTTTGTCCCCTATGATGGTTATGCATAATTTTTATTGCGGTGAAACAGGAGACTGCTGAAAGGGTGGACGATGATAGTAATGCTGATACGGCAGAGGTGCTGTGTTCCTTGCAGAATCGAGAAGAATGCATGGCTTGTGGAAGTTAAAAGTTCTTGCAACAAATGTCCGACATTGGAAATCATCACAATGCAAGATGGACATGAAAGAATGCTTTAACATTGTGAGGGTTGGGCGTAGTTTAGATTTGATCTCTCCTCATCTTAGCATAGTTTAACCTATTTTGGTTGCCTTCTTTGAGAGTTTAGCTGGCTGGTCCTGTGAATATGCAGTTTCCTTTTTGTGCCAAAGCTTCTAGTCTTCTCGAATAGAGGTTAGAAATAGCCAACTGCACAAGTTTGTGCATAGAAGCAACTTGCTAGAAAGGCATGTTCTTGATTTCTGGTTGTTGCCTAATGTAATTACAAACGCTCTGTTTTGTTTTCTCTCTATGGCTGTGCAGTTCTTTGAGTCTCAGTTCTAAATTAATTACCTTGCTTGAGTCTCTCTTCTCTTGTTACTTAAGTTTCGATGTATGTACAGGGGTTTGTCAATGATCAGTACAATGCCTATCACTTTAGTTGGATCTGTTAGAACGACTTTGACGTGACCTGAATTAGGACAAAATTGAAAGAATCTTCTCTTTCGTGATGGGTTGGGGATATGGATTTCTCTAGCAGCCATTTGTTGTGACTAGATGCGTGGGACAAAACCTAGGGAAGATCTCTCAAAGCGTCAACCCATTAGAGACGTCTTTCCGGTGGCTTGGCCTTTTTTTCCTGGCTTGTGAGTTGTATTAACTGTTTTAGCTAGTTAATTTCCAGAAACAATGCTACCTACGCTTGGATCGGATTTTTTTTTTTTTCAAAAGTACATTTTTTTTAAGATATATTTTCTTTAGGTATTTGTGAGAGTAGCAGAACTCATACAACCATAATTTCAAAAGAAAAAAAAATTTATAGAGATTTTCTTGGGGATTGGAGCTTGCTTGGCATGGTAGATTTTTTTTTTTTGGCATCTTATCTTTGCTCTTTTTTGGGTAATGAGGAGAAATTCTATGTTGTAGTCCACTAGAATCAGTCCACTTAATGGATAGGTAAACGCCAGAGAAGATTCATCCGTACTACTATAACTCTCATTTAAGTCGGTTACGATATTCGCTCAGTAGAGTATCAAACCTGTGACCTTGCACCTACCTACACATACACAAGTTCGCCCTTACCGCTAGTGCAAGTCCGCGATGGGTATCCTCTCTTTGCTTTGTCACTACACAAAATTGATTTTTCATTTTATAGCATGTAGTTGTAGTTATTCTGAGGAGAAATTATGTTTTACATTTTTAAATTAGCATATGTTTTGTAATTTGCACCTTCTAAGATTAAACTTGATAGATTGCACTCCAAATACTAATAAATTTACACTTTTTACACTTCATGTTACATTTTGACTGATAAGAATTGCGATACTTTGGGAGTGCAACGATGTGGAGAATCATTTTAATGGTGGATAATGTTTTCATGTTGACAGAAAACTTGGTCCATATTTAGAATTTGGGTAATCAACTGTAAACCGCTTTTGGAGAATCGATGGGTTTTGGTACATTCACCTTACGCTTTCGGCTTTGGTGGCTACTTTTTATCCTGGGCCAAAGTGATGTTGACAATATGAATACGAGGTGAAGAATGTTCTTATGCTCTTTGCATATGGTCGTGTTCTTCGTGGCAATATAAGATTTGTACTAGGCTGGCCAATATTCTACTTTGAAAACTTCTGGGTAAATGCAAGTTGAGAAAAGCTTACAGGAGGAAGTTCTTCCAGTGGAACCTTTTGGAAATATTCGGGGGGGAAGTTCAGTGAATTCAGAGCAGCATCGTGTAATGTTTCTCTTGTTTTGTTTTAGAAATCTACTTTTGTCTCATATTAAAAAAATTCTAAAGTGGTTGATCTTTGACTTGAATTGCTGCATGTTCCTTCCTTTAACACTTGATTCTTCATTACTTAAGTTTTACTACTTAATTCAGAAGGAAGTTTCACCCTTTCTTTCTTTAAACCATTCAAATGGCTTGGGGGTTCAACATTCCAGCTAAAAATGCTTGAATTTGATTCGCCACATACATAACTGTAACTTAGCTAATATTTGAGTCAGGGATTACTTCAGGTATCACGGATTTGTCGTTGTGCAAACCGGTCGGGTAAGTTCTATCTGATCCCTACAAAGACTAGATACAACTAATTTTCTTCTTCCAATAATTAGAACTTTGTTGGTCAGCAATTTTTGGTACAAATATGGATTCAAATGTCACAGTCCCACATCGGTTAGAAAATATCTAGGATAACTTGGTATAAGTTTAGAGAAATTTTACCTGACAATTTGATTTTTCAGAATGTAAATCTCTCAGCCTTAAAGAAAACTTGCTAGCTGCCAACCTGCTCGTAATCTTCTCAAGTATCTCATTCAGGAACTTATTTCATAGGATGACAAATCACATCACTTTTGAAATTTTGAGTTGCATTTCTGACTGGGAATATAAGTTACGTCTTGGAAGGAATTTAGGGCACCTTACCTGCTGGTATTGGACGATTCTTCCCGCCAGAAGTTTCTGATCAATCAATGTGGACTAGAAGGGCAAGATTCCAAGAGTTTGACACTTTTCTTATAAGACCCATTAATGGATATAGTTGATCTTTCAGTTCCACTGTATATAAACTGTGACGTTAATTGGTGACTGTTCCTCTTCTTCTGCTGTTGCTTGTCAAAGACTGATCCCAGAATTGTCAGGTAGACCATAGTGGACACTACATATAAAAAAAAAAAAAAAACCCATAGTGGGCACTTTCTAAGTCTGCATGGATACCTCCTGTTGTACCTTCTGTCTTTCCATTTCCCCATGGAAAATGATGCATTTTTTTTTTTCTCTTTTCTAGACGTTCTATGTAGTTTTTTTTGGTCTAAATTCATTGTTTCCGCCTATGTATTATTCATGATTCTTGGTTTTGTAAACAAGGTATTATTTGCGACCAAGAATGTTCAACTTCTGTCCGGTGCATGTTAGTACAAAACGGACCCATCTGCTGTTGATTTTATTCCAATTTGGAATTATTCGAGAATTCGGGAAACTTTCAAAAGATTAGAAACGGAGTATATGCTCTAGAAATGAAATTAGTCTACACCCACTCGCCAACCTGAAGCCTATCTCGAACACCAAAACAACCAACTTTGATCAGAAGCAACCCTTCTAGGCTTCTAGTCTTGCACATTTTGTCCAGAAATAATTGGTAAAACTTGAACAAATTCCATGCTGCTGCTTCTGCTTTCTTGGTTCAAATTCCCCTGTATTCTACAGTGTCAGAGCTTCTGTTTTATTGGTTGGACGATTTTTTTCTGGGTCATTTATACCCAAAATTGTAGTCATTTAATTTCTAGACTTTATCAAAATGAAACATTTTTGCATAGAAGACAAGTAAATCATAAAGTTTTTAGAATAATGATGATTGTCACCAGAGGAAGTGGGTATTTACTTCAATAATTAATTACAATTATGAAAATAGTACCCACAATAATTGACCTTTTGCTGTAGATTTTGATGTTTGGGGTTTCTTCTAAGTCTAGAAGTTGCAATGATTTATACTGCTGGAATTAAAACCTTGCTTCTTCTTTGAACTTTGATATCTGTGATCTACTACGTACTCACAAATAAGTTTCGAGGGGCTTTTAAGAGAGACGATATGCATGTTTGCAAATTAATATTTTGTCTAAATTTTCTCTGTTCTAAAATTTTGATTCGTAAATATAACTAATTTAAAGTTTTGATCAAATAAAATAACTTCAGAATAATCTCTCCCCCATCCAATGATATTTTTTTCATTGTCAACAGGCTAGATCTTGTGCCTGTAGATGGGTTAAGACTAATTGGTGGTCTTGTTAGTGCTGTAGTGATAGGCTGACTTAATAGACAATAGCTATATATCGTTCAAATCAGACATTCTGTAATAGGAGTGCTCCTATAGTCATGCTCTGAGAAGGTTGTTATGTAGATTGCTCTCTATCACTTTTGCTTATAAAAAAATTAATATCTTTTCATTATAATCAATATAAAAAATTTATTCAAACCATCTATTTCTTCACTTTTTCACCAACTTTCATGAAATTCTACATTTTCAGTATTTTCTCTCAAAATCCAATAAAACTCTAATCTACCTCAATTTTTACAACATTTCTAAATTTCTATATAATTTTAGTTGGCATACATGACCGAAGTGATTGAACTGCTCTGTTCTTCAGAATTAATGCAAGCAATTTTTACTCTTCAGAGTCAATTAAGATCTCCACAGGCTGCTCTTTTCTTTACTGAAAAGTATAGAACTTTGGCCCTAGTTTAGGCTTAATTATCAAGTTGCTTTACTCGAAGCTTCATGGAGCTAGGTCCCATTTCTATGTGATTTAGGTGAAGTTGTGCTTAATAATTTACATTAGGCCTGTAATAGGTGGATATTTTGATACGACTTATGATCAATAACAGTAACTGTCAACTACATTCGCATTATTTTGGTCCAGAATTGATTGCATTGAAAGTTTATGCATAATCTCGTCAGGATTTTTTTTCTTTTCCGAGGAAAAGCAAAAAGTAAATAAATAAAGAGGAGTTGGAACTTACAACCAAGAATCCTTTTATATAAAGAAAAAGAACAACAAAAGAAAGAAAGAAAAAAATTATCAAAAAACAAAAGCTTTGTAAGAGCATCCATGCTAGTCTTTCTTCATCTTTCAATTCCCAATTAATTACCATCTGAAAACAATTTTTGTTGAGCTTAAAGGTGAGGAAAAGGAGCTAACTACCTTCAGAAGGCAATTCCTCATCAACTGGTATGTATATATATATATTCTCTCGTGAAATGTCGAAGATTCTTGTCACATCATTAATAACTTTGAACTCAATCATAAAAAATAAAAAAGAAATAAACTTTGAAACGAAAATTTAAAAAAATCGAGATTTTCAATAATTTCTTAACTGAATTATATAATATAATTTTAAAAAATAAATATAACAAATAAACACTACACTATTTAACTATTGATTTTTGGCTGAAGTAGATATTTTTATCGTTTTACTTCTAATACTGTGAAAATCTACAGGTAAGATTCGATGTACGGATTCTGGACCATTAAACCAAGCGTGCCAAGTTGATCGTTTTTTCGATGGAGTTCTGAAATCAAACCGTAATTATTACCCACTTGCCGTTTCTTTGGAAAAAGCTAAGATTTGATGTAAGGATTCTGGACCATTAAATCAAGCGTGCCAAGTTGATCCCTTTTCTACAGAGTTCCGAAATTAGGACTGTAATTACAACCCACTTGCTGTTCTTTGGAGGGAAAAAAAAAAAAAATCACCCCCCACCCTCTCCTCCTTATCCTCGTAAATCATAATGCACATAAGCCAAAAGAAGAAATGTATCCAGAAATATCCAACACAGTGTCAATTTTACTTTTCAAGCAAATAGGCCTTAGCACTTGCTTAGGAAAAAAAAAAAAAAAGAAGACCTCAGCACTTTGGCTACTTAATGAGTTTTATCTATCTTTCCTCCAAAACAAACAAAAGAGTACTGTAAAAAGTTACGGATTCCTTCACTGCTATTGAACATTATGGTCAGTTTTTTGCTTTTGTTCTTTAATCTTATGTTTAATACCATGGGGGACACTGGGATTGGCGTGCAGCTATATCTTGGGGAATGGGGCGTGTCTCCAAAGTCATGCATATATATTACTTTTAAGGGTAGTAGTCCTTTTTTGGTCTGGACTTTGAACCTGATCGTCTTCTGGCCCTTTCGCCACCAACCCATGCAGGAGCCGAAATCCGATTTCCCTTTCTTCTTTTCGATTTCCTAGTAATGTCTACTTTGACTAGGAACATTATACTTAGAACTCAATTTTGGCTCTTGTAGGGGGTGGGGCCATTAACCTTTCCTTTTTGTTAGATCTCTCTTTCTATTTCCCATTTATCCGGTTAAGATCTCTATGCATGTCAAGTTACAACACGACTTCTCAAGCAATTTTCTCACCAATATTGAAACCAGATCAAAAAGCTCGAGCTCATATTGGTTCCTATCTAGTTATATCAATAATGGATCCTGGGTCCCAGATTAACTTTATCTAATTCTTTGAAGAAGGGTAAAATAAAAAAACAAGAAGAAGACGTGGAAGATGTGCTTGATTTGGTTTCTGCTAAATGCAGGCACTTGCCGCACCTCCCGCTTTCCACGAAAGTGGAAATCAAAATCCCTCGTTTGAGAGGTCTTACCAAAATGGGTGAGCTAGCACCTTCAGTAACAGCTTGAAGTTGATGTCTCTTTTGGAAGGTATTGCAGCATCACTATCTGGTCAATGTCCGATCGCTGTGTGCCTTGGATTAGCTTCGAGGGTGACGAGACACAAGCAATGGGAACTTTTTGGCATGCCTCGGGCCCTCAACTGGACGAAAACCTGCCGCGTCCTGCTGCCTCTAAATTATTCGGTCCACTAAATGAATCAGCCGACAGCACGGAGCTATATTATATATAAAAAACAATAAATTAATGGTACAAAATAAATATATTTTTTCCGAGAATTATTAAATAAAAGTTTAAAACACAGTAAAAGTACACGCACGTTCTTCATGAAGTTTATACGCGTAAATTATAGGAAACTTCTGGCGCATTCGGTTTTGGTTTCCGGAAAATGTGAGAGTTGTCGTGTCGGGTTTTTTTTTGTCAGTATTTGCAAGCAGCGAGTCGAGCCCTACTCGTATACGAGCCCGGCCGTACTGAGTAGTCGTTCGTTTCATATATGAATGCAAAGAGGATTACAAGAGTGCAACAACTCAATGGGCACGTTCATTTTTAATTGGTCGATCGAATTAGATGGTTCAACTAAAAAAGAAATAAACATAATATATAAATTTTATAATATTTATATACTGTTCGTATTAATTTTTTTTTTCAATAAAGTTGCTTGACTTTTTGATTTTCACCCCCAACCAAGAATCAGGATTCAGTTTTTAGGTTTTTCCAAACGACATCCGAACTGTCAATTGACAGAAAGCTAGATCGACCCAATTCAGTCGGTTGGCGAGAGAGAGAGAGAGAGAGGATGCCACGAAGGGAGGAGGGGAGGCTTCATTGGCAGCAAGTGAATTTTTTTTTTTTTTTTGGGGGGGGGGGGGGGGGCGTGCTAAGGCAAGGAAACAAATGGGGCAAGAATTGAGCAACTAAGGATCAGGGAAAAAAAAACTAGAGGGAGTCTGTTGGGAGTGTGAGACACTAGTGCTTTTTTAAAAAAGAGTAAAATTACTCAAATACCCTCAATTTGGTGCGATTCGACGCACCACTGGGCCACAAAAATTGAGGATCGAACTGAGGTCCTCGATTTTGGGAATGCTTGGATTGACAGTCGAACCGAGCCTTCCCATAGCCGATCGGACCCATTCGGTTTCAACCGATTTGGGTCGATTTGATCATTTTCGGTCCAGACATAAACAACCCTATTCTACTCCCAACGTGATCTCAATGGATAAGTGGATAAGCATGTGCAGATCCCCTCTATGCTGCCAGAAAACGAGTGGAGAGAAGGCATGGTTTTGGGCTCGACCTGTAATAAGTAGGATTATAAAAGTGTAAGAACTCTGGACATATCAAGATCATTTGAATTCAATTGAAAAATGGATAAACATAACGTATGAGTTTTATAACATTCAATATTATCTGTATTATTATTTTTTTTCTTTTTTAAGAAATTTCCTCAACTCTTTAAGATGATCTCAAGATAAGTGGGTACCTGTATTTTTAATCGAAACTTAAAATCTCTTCAGTATTGAGTGTTGGACATATACCCAATACAACAGATGATTCCGATTGTCGGCTAAAAAACATGTGATTAAGATTTTAATACTTTGGTAATGAAATAGACACACACGTAAAAGGTTGTAGGAATAAAATCCCCACAATCCTTTATTCGCTTTCATATGTATCGCTGTCTTGAAGTTTAAGCTATTGTCAACATCTATTCAGCCTCCCGTATATCGGGGGCCGTTAAACGAAAAAAATCACGTGAAGTAGCGGCTGATTTGGTTTGAGCACGCTGATGTATACAAGAGGAGAAAGAAAGGGCGGTCAAAAAGAGGCACTTCTTAGTTGCTAGATGGAGATAGATAACTACACTTATAAAAGTTTCCCTCCCTAGTCCCTTTGTTCTTTGCAAATATTGCACATAATATATATTCGTGCACAAAACAAAAGGAAACTAATCGTAGAAAAAAGAAAAGGAAAAAAAAAAAGGAAAAAGCATAAATTAAACACTAAACTAATATATACTTCCTCCGTTCCTCGTATTTGTTTCTTTTTGAACAATTAAACATGGTCAGCAGTCAGCACCTCGTGAAAAACATGCTTCGGTTCTTTGAAACGATCGATGTTCATGTCCCCTTTTCAACATAGCGTGCAGATTATACGTCGCATTTTCGTCCGAAAGTCTAGTTAAAGTGTCATTTTATTTTGTAAAAGTCACGTCCCCACTTTCTCGTTCAAATGTTGACATCTTTCGAGATAATTCGCACATAATTAGCGTTTGGCTCACTAGTATCTCTCAAAATATTTGATCATTTCCACGACTAAAAGCGTTAATAAGCGTGCAAAAGAGAAAAAGGGTAAAGCAGCAGGTCCTTTTTTTTTTTTTATGTCAATTTAAAACTAAATAGGTTAAATTGTGTTATCTGTACTCCATATAATGGTGAACGTTTTCCTTTAGGTGACGAGAGAAATATATATGTTGCAACTATTTATGCACTAAGGTTGGATAGATTTGGCCTAACTTAGATGCACTGATGGATTTTAATGTAACGGCAAATCTCGAAGAAATTAGACAACTCACAACTTAAAGTTCCTGTTAAGTCATTGATTTTATCCTCAAGGAAAATCGAATTCATAACTATGGGACTCACCCACATGGCATATGATCCGTCCTAATCATTGAGGCAATCTTGGATGGCTTATAATAAGAGATATTATACTTATTTGGGAGTCATGTGCATGTTCATCTATGCATTTCTATGATTCAGATTTTTCTTTTTATTTGTGTGAAAAAAATGAACCAAATCATCTAGTTTAAGAGCAGGAAGGGATTTTCTACTTGTTTAAGCAAAGCAAAATGCATTGCTAGTTATATTTGGACCTCCTTGAATTCTTTCATTATATTAGATGGTCTAAATCAGAAATAGAAAGACATAGTGACTGTTTAAAATTTTGGGTCGTACAGACCATAGAATATTTAATAGATTTATTTACTTTATTGGTCTCTGTAGTATTTCAAAATCTAACTAGTCCCCAAAATATTTTGGGGCCTAATATAGTCCCCGTGGAATATAACTATAGCCCTTTCCGTCATTTGACATATGTATTCTAATAACAAAGTCCTATATGGCTAATGAGAACACGTTATAACCAATATCAGACCTTTATATATTCATTTTTTTGTGGTAAACAAATTTATTAGTGTCACTCTCATGTATGCTGCCACGTTAGTTTGAAGGTCCTAGCTGAATCAAATATGCGATGCAGAGTTGAAAATCATTAATTTTGTATCATTAAAATGGATACTTGGGTTCTATTATTGGTTATGATGTGTCCATATTATTCACATAAAACTTTGCTATCTAGATGTAGGCGTAAATGGAATATTTAAAGGGTACTATTTTAGGATGAAATATAGCTTGGGAACCAATTTGAAATTTTAAAATATTATAAGGACTAATGAATTAATTAAGCCTATTTAATACTTGTTGTTTTAATTTCAATTAAATTATCTAATCCATAAAAAGGATTTAAAAGAATTTAATCTATGCATACCTTTCCTCAAATCTATGAAGAAGATAATCTATCATCCTCGTAAAAGTCTATTATGTTTCAAATAATTCTGCATATCTTTTTTGACTAACAACAAAGGTGTGCCACGTTTAGTAAAAAAGAAAAGTAAGAAATCCTTTGCAAAGCCAAAATCCATGAGTGTTTTAGTCAACTTGTATGATCCATACCTCCTATCCAAAGTGGATTCTGTCACTACCTATACAAGTCTTCCACCTCTTTCATCTTTGATATTTTGAACTCTACCCTTTTCTAATCCAAGACCAATTCAATCATTACCTTACAAGGTAGTTGTAACGTCTCATGTTAAATACACGAAATGTTTTTTAATCTAATTCTCACTCCTCGTTGGCTGTAAAAACATAAATACCAATTTTTTTCTTCTTTTTTTTCTTTAACGCTCAATAGAGAATCGATGTCTTGTCTTGTCTTCTAATAGGTAATATCCTGTACATCTTTACTTGATTTGCGAAAAAGTGACATAAAGACAATGTACATCTATATCACATTTCCATCTTAAGAAATCTAGGTCGTTGGGGGTTTATTCAAGTGGGGCCTATCATACACCAAGATCTTCCTAGATATACCTCTTGGATACACGTGTGAGTTTCATCGTTGACCAATGTCCACGTTGACAATCACATCTTAATTCCTCTGGAGTGTGGGTCCCTGTCTCTCACACATATCGTCATTATCGTTTTAAGCGACACAACGCCCACTTTCGCCCTTCCGAATCAAACCCTTCCACATCCAATCCCGATCCCCGATACACGACAAAACCCACCGAATTCCCACCCATATAGAGAAGAAGTGAGTGACCAAACTGGCTTAAGCTTCTCTTTCAAAGTTGAGCAATTACAGGAAGTTCGGCAAAGCTCTGTCGGTTCAGGTTTGGGTTAACGACAACTCGAAGAGGGTCGGGCTCCACTTATTCATTTCGGGGCCTGACCCAGTAAGAGTTCTTGACCGAGTTGAAGTCGGTTTTGGCTAAAAATCCTTATAGTGCCCGTTGAATTGAACGATTCCTAACGAAGAAAAAAAAATAAAATTCCAATAAGAAAAGAAAAGTAAAAGAGATTACGTGAGTTTGATATTTATTGCTTTTTATTATTCTAAAATCAAGCAGAGCAAATCGTGCATGTCAGAGCGCAGAAAAGAGACGTGTTTTGACCATACAAATAAAAATCAATTAGGCTCAAAAACAGAGTGGAAGAAAAAGGGAAAAATAAATAAAATAAAATTAGGAAATATCTCATCATGTGAAGATGTGCCATAAACATTACAGTTTGACATGTGGAGGAACTAGTTGACATTTTACTCCAATTTTTGTTATCTTTTTTTGGAATAAGTATGGTCACATGATATGACAAATATTTGATTGAATAACGTGTTGCTTCTATTTATTAAAAGATAATGACTTTTATATGGCAGAAAAGATCAATATAACATTATGGAAATGCCCATTTGCTCAAATAAAGAAAAAAAAAAAAAAAGATTAGTTTCCATCTGCTTTCATGCAGGAGCTCACGCATCAAATTAAGTCTATGGTAAACTTTTTAAAGATTTAATGAGAGTGTTGTTCAAAGACTTTAAATAGTAAGGAGGCTTGAAGATTAATTATCATAAAGGTATTTTTTTTAGATAAGTCATACCTAAACAACAGAATACAGCAGTCGTGTACTATAACCTAATCTAAACTCTTGTTTTATTTTCATTTGTATTCCTTTGTTTTGCTCGATCTTTTTTACCCGTCCAGTCCTCCAACCAACGCTCTCTGTCTGAACCCGTATGGGCCCCTACTAACAAGGAAACCATTTCTATGTTATGCAGTAATCATTATTAGATTAAATCCTAAACCCGAAAGCTTTACTCACCCCCGGCGTTGTACTATGTCGGCGAGGAACTCAATTCAAAGATGAACTCTTTCTCTCTCTCTCTAAAAAGGAACACCGACAAGTCTCTTCAAAGCTGCAAAAGGCCGCCGTTAAGTAAGTTTCATATGAGATCTCCTTAGCGATCAGTCAAATCCTCTGTGTGAACGCACGTAGTCGGCTTCTGTGCTGTTTTGGTTTTTTGGCATCGCAGAGAAAAAGAAAGGTATGCAAAATCAAAAACCGAAAGGGCTTTCTATAAAGAAAAAAAAAATAATAAGCATAATTATCACAAGGAGTTGTGAGTTGTGCATGGTGGTGGGGATTTGAAGACTCGGCACTATTTTAATGGCGGCTGTTCAAGTTTGAATTCCCTATCACCTTATAAGCTTAAGCTCGTTGCTTTTGTTCCAACTCTCGAAAGGGTTTGCACAATTCGTCAAAATACCATCTGGGCCAGGCCAGTCTTACTTTTCTCTTAATACTGAGTTTACATGTGCTTAATAAAGGTGGCGAACCAGCGAGGCTCAGGCGAGTACGTCAGGTTTCCGGCTCAAGACACTGGAAGCGGCGATGAATTGGAGATTTTTGCCCGAGAAGAACCCTCAGTATTACCACAAACACAAGAAATGGACCAGCCGTCACATCATGCGGGAGTAACGGTACCGGAGTCAATGCTTTCCGATTACAGCAGGGTGAGGGAGATGTCAGAAATGGTATCTGCCCTCAGGGGCGTGGTTTCTGGCCAGAGAGGCGGTATCTGGGGGCCTGGTGCGACCGGTGCGGTAACTTCAACTTTTGGAGGGGTTTATTCTTCTTCTCCTTCTCCACCTTTGTCGGCCTATTCTTCAAGTTCTGGCTCTGGTTTTGCCTCTGCTTCTGGCTCTAGCTCGTGGGCTGGGCAGAAGAGAGGGCGTGACGAAGAGGGCGCTTCTCAGTTGCTGGAGTCAATTCCAAGGGGTTACAGAGGGTCTGGTGTTGATTTTAGAGCATCCCAGGGAGAGTCATCGTCTGGTGTAACAGGTTAGTCAAATCAAAACCACAACTCGGATTTCATTCATTTTCTGTACCATTTCTTTTCACTAGCTTGTTTGTTTCTCTAGTAAACAACAACAATTCTCGGCGTCACTGCTTTATCCATCGAGTGTCAAATTTGTTGGTGAACTTCAGTAATCTGAATAAGAATATTATATTTTGCTATTGACAACCTGCTTTTCTCATACATATATTCCTATATTGATGTTTTTCTCCCCAATAAAATACCATAATTTGAAACTTGAGAACTCCAAATCTCCGAGATTATTTAGATACGCTTAAAATAGAAGTCCAGAACTTTCTAATATTGCATGTAGGGAACTGTTCATTATCATTTTGATAAGTAGCAAAATAATGTGAAGCTGCCAATGGAACAGTGTTCGAGTACCTAATCTATAATATTGCTATCATTACATTAATTTACATCGAGGAAGTGTTCGAGTACCTAATCTATAATATTGCTATCATTACATTAATTTACATCGAGGAAAGACGTAAGGAACAATTTATTTCTTTACAGTAACAGAAGAGGCAGCAAGTAGTCTTGCTACAACCGGCACTACAACAGTCCCGGCTACACCATCAAGCGAAAATGTTTCCATCGAAGAAACCGGCGAGAGGAGGAGAAGATATAGAGGAGTGAGGCAGAGGCCATGGGGCAAATGGGCAGCTGAGATTCGCGATCCCCACAAGGCAGCTAGGGTCTGGCTTGGCACATTCGACACTGCGGAGGCCGCTGCCAGAGCCTACGACGAAGCCGCCTTGAGATTCAGAGGTAACAGAGCCAAACTCAATTTCCCGGAGAATGTCAGGCTGGTACCACCTGCCCAGAATTATTCACCGTCAGCCTCTGGCTCCTTGTCCATTTCTGCTTCCTCGGCAATGAGTTTCCAGCCGATGCCATTGCCACAGCCATTGCAGCCACAGTTCTTTCAACCACAATCCTATCAGGGGTCCTCTGACGTACTCAGAGATTACTTTGAGTACTCCCAGTTGCTCCAGAGCTCTGGGGACTTCCATCAGGGACAGCAACACTCAACGTTGCAGATGCTCTATAGTTCGCAGTTGTCTTCTCTTCAATCATCGTTGTTATCATCATCTTCTTCGACTACTATCTCTTCTCCATATGGACCCTCTGGTTCTTCATCCTCTGCTTCATTGCCTCTGTTTTCTGATCAGCAGTTGGGCTATTTTCGACCACCCGGAAATCAGAATCAAAGTGGCGGAGGTGGTTCAGATTTTCCCCCTCCCCCTCCCTCCTGGTCAGATTCTGGTCACTATCGTAGCTCTTCCAGTTAAACCTATTCTCATAATTTTTTTATTTTATTTTGAAAATAATTAGTATTCTTTCCAGTGTCTAGTTTATGATTTTATGTACTTTGAATTAGCAGGTTGTTTTTGGTTTTAATTATTGGGTTTTTAGTCTCTTTTTTTTGTTTACACAAAGGAAAAGAAGAGGAAGATTACATATTAAGTTACTGGGACAAAAGACAGAAGAAGCATAGTTCGTTCTCAAAAAGTAATGATGTATACGTTTATCTTTGTCATCCATCGAAAGATGTAGAAGCCAACAGCTTTGCCCTATCTGTATGTGTCTGCAATCTGTTTTACAGCCACAGATTCCATTAAAGAAAATGTCTTCGATCATTTTTTTAATCTTGTGGTGGTGAACTTGGAGATGATGATTATCCTTTGCTTTTAATGGAAGATAACCTTTCCTCAATAGTGTGTTGACCAACATAACCTCCTCGTATCAATCTTTTGATGAATTTTTTAGTACATGGGAGATTTTGGACGCGCATTGCCTCGTGGAAAGGATGGGGAGGAATATGTTTGTTTGGGGGCTGCAACTTGGTTCTTGACAATTCCCATCCAGGGATTGGATTAGACTTATAAACTAACACTTTACAAGTGAGCAAAGTGCCTAATATCTGGAAGCCTGACTAAGTACAGTTTGATGGTACAGAGGATTCCGAATACTTCGCTTTGTTTGTAAGTATTGATGACTTTTGTATTCTGATGAAATTTTACATGATGTGACGTTGAATGGCACACTTGATATACATTTTCTCCATACTAATTAGTTTTGAAAAAAACACGGTATAAGAAATAGAAAGGGGCGATCGTTTGCTCAGTTGTTTTGAAGGTCTAAAATTTCTATCGTATCAAATATATTTTATAAATTTTAATAAATTTTATTTTTCATAAATTTTAATAAATTACAACATTCAAAAAAATTTTAAAATTTTAAGAATATTTTTTAAAATTTTGATAAATAAACGTTCCAAAAGTTATTTATTCGGATTGTGAGACTGACAAATTATAAAGTTATTAATTCGGATTGTGAGAGTGTCGTGAAGGAGGGATTGTAAGAATTTTATAATGTTATTTTTTGCGAGTGCTCTTCGGACGTAGCTGTTGTGTGCGATATAAAATGTTATAAAAGTTTTAATTGCTCTTTTAAAATTAATTAATTTTGAACAAAATGACGATTAAACGATGTAACAAGTAAGTATCGAAGACAAAACATGAATGTAAAGAAAACGGTGGTGGAACTGGAACTTCATCTTTGTTGCTTTCATCAATGTTGCCTGTCTATCTTGTGTTACATGGGATACTATATGTCCATTCTCTATCGGTTTTGACCTAAAGCAAAACGTTCTCTGAACGCAAAAAACGTGCCAAACCTTTGTTGGTTTCATACTGCTTTGTGGATATGGGCGAAACTGCAGTTACTGTTCATGTTGGGATCCTTGTGGGAGGTCCTCAACGAATAAAAATAAATTAAATTGGCAAGTGGGTCATTGTAGACCAACTGTGAAACCATATCTTAAACGTTGTTGTTTACATAAGATGATATTTGAAAAGGAAATAAATATATTTTTAATACACAAGTTCCAACTAAAGTTAGGGGAATTGGATCAGGTCCAAAATCATCTATCTCTGAAAATATTTTATTTCCACAAACTACTAGAAAACGTATCATGGCGACTATTTATATAATTAAAAAAATTAGCTGCTTCGCAAAGCTTCCACAATAATACTATCTTTTTATGTGTTCTATTTATTGGGTTACTTTAGATTGAAGCTTACGTCTCACCTCCCGAGGCTGCTTCCTCTGTCACCATCTGGCCCCGCGGAATGTCTTTTCTCTTCCTCCGTGAGATCGTGTACACGTTGGGAACACGTGACAGATCAGAAACAGTTCTGATTTTCTGAACAGGGGACCCGTACGTGTGGCACAGCACAGATGGTGTATGACGCAGTGCAAAATGATAAGAAGCTTCAGAAACCGAGGAAGGATCAGGTGGGGGAATAGACGTGTCAGGTTTGGTAACCACGAGTTGATAAAGATAGCCATGGATTATCGACACGTGCTCCTCTTCTAAATCGTTTTGGGTTTGTGAAGATGCTTGGTGTAAAGTGGTGAAGTGTGCGCCACAGAGCCACCAGCTTGGGATATTGGGGTTGCTTACCTACCCTTTTTGCGTGATGGGTCTTCTATTAGGGAATTTTATTATACTCTAATTACTATGTCAACGTAATGTCTTCTTGGAGTTGGGACAAATATGGCATACTCGTTTTTTACATTTTTCTTGAATATCAATTGGGGGTGTAGAAAATATTTTTGTGATTTAATAGTAGTAAACTCACATAAAAAAAAAATAAAATTCAAGAAGTTATCAAATCAGCACCTTCGAATTCCATGCGAGGATTACTATTCCATGAATTAAAGATTATTGTTAGATATACTGCAAAACAGAAAAAATTGAAGATCCTGACAAAAAAAAGAAGAAAGAAACCCAATTAGAAAGTAATGCATTAAAAAAATTTTTAATTATTAAATAATATAATTTATTTTTATTTAATAATTTTAACTTTTAAAATAAGTGGTAAGTAAATATTTCAAGTTGTGAATTTAGATTTGACTCTATATTTTATTTCAAAATTTAAATTAAATATTACACATAATTTTGAAATAAATTTACATAAATTATGTATTAACTAAATTATTTCTCGAGCTATAGAAACATGGTACATGGATTACCAAGTGGGAGACGAATAATGAATTGGATTACTAATATATTTTTTTATTTGAAAAAAGGGCTGTTATTGATGCAAAAAGGGTACGGACCCACTGTGTATTATTTTGTCTGTACTGGGAGGAGGTTAGAGCTATCATATTCGTACATAGAATTTGGATCTAGAGAATGTGCCTCATTGTACTGTACGGTCAATTGTGAAAAGCAAAGGCAACCGAATTTTCGGGAATAATGCTGTTTAATTTAGTGATCAGGACGCTGTCCACTTCATAAGATGGATCTTTGATGGTGGTTCATGTCCTAAAATTATAGCTAGGGCAGATAGCCCGAGCCAGCAACCGAAAGTCTGCAGCTAGCTGAAAGAGCCAGCGCAAAGTAGGAGACCACACAGATCCATCAGAAAACCAGGACCAAAAAGTTGAGGTCGCTTTTTTCCATTACGTTCCTCCGGAAGTGACTCCAACCAAACTGTCTATCTTGAACTCTTCTAGAGCTACGGGAGTTTCTGCCAAGTTTTCTTCAAACTTGGACTCATAGTTTGAGGAGATATTGTCGACGTGGCTGGCACTTTCAGATGCTTTCTTGGGTTTGTTGAACTGATCAATGTGAACCATTTTACAGTCAATGGGAACAGCAAAAGCAACCGAACTTTCGGGGATAAGGGCGGTCATTTATTTAGGATAATGTCACTTCTGAATAGGGACGACGACATTGAAGGCCGGCTGTTCAGGACCTGAATTATGCAGGGCAGATAGGAGGTAGTAAGCGAAACTGAGAAGCGTGATCAGATCAGAAAGCTAAATCTAGCTAGAAAGGACGTGACGAGCTAGGTCACTTTTTTGGCATTATGCTCCAGTACTGGAAATGACCCAAACCAAACTAGGTTGATGGCGAACGATAATTGAGTAGGGAAAAAGATATAGCATTGGGTTGCCCATGGAAAAACTGGTCCACAAACATTGGGTTTGGTACCGCCTCTAAATGAACGGGTCCGCATTGGCTTAGAGCTGCTTTAGCTTGTGGTGCAGAACCCTAAAGTACAGGTGGTCCATTTCCATCCAGTAGTGATCCAAAGCCTACAACAACAGTTGAGCTACCGCCTCACAGTTGTTGTTTTGTCCCATCGACTATAGATGTTTACTAATGTTAGAATCGAGCTCTGAAGTTGGATCGGAAAAAGTGAGTGAAACGCACAAAAGGGTTCACATGTTTTCAAGCAAGGTAAATGTATTATTAATGGGGCTGATTCATACGCCAATTTTTTCAGAATTTATTATGAAATTGAACTCAACTCGTATGGAGATTGAGACAGAGTTGTCTAAACTCAAATATTGATAAACGTCATAAATGAGTGTCTAATTTTCTCTTATTACTAAAAAAAATAAAATATATTATTAGTTTAAAGAAAATTTACAATGGGTCGTTTCTACTATGGAGTGGGGGGAAGGAAATTCAAGAGGGTTGTGAGTGGGATTAAACCCGTATATTGAGAATCTAATGATCACAGTCAGATGATATTGCGTCTTAGTCAAGAAAAGAGGTCCAATGAAGAGCAAAAAATAGATTAATCTAATGCTTAAATATTTAAATGACTTAATTAGTATGCTTTTACTTTGATGATGTGAAAATCAGCACCGTGGTATTCCAAAGAGTTTTCTTTGAAGGGAGAGCTTAATAGTCCCTTGCACGTTTCTAGACTGAACATTGTTATATGAGAGTTTTATATTAGTCGCCGTTTGCATTTTTCTTAAATCGTTTCTATTTAGACTTTTTTTTTTTTTTGGTCTCTGATCTCTCTCTCTCTCTCTCTTCGTTTTTCTTTGCACGAAATGAAAACTGGAGAAGCCCAATGGTACATGTAGGCTTGCAAAATATAGTGGGTCGAACCCATAACCTCCTCTAGGAATGAAGGGGGAAATATTTCTTTGAATAATATAACGGATACTGGTAGAAACCAGAGAAAGCCCATTCAGTTTCAAAAAAGAAAACAAAAAGACTTGAGAAAGCCCATTAAAGAAGGATGTGATTCCTTCGAAGGAGATATTGATATGGGCTTCTCTAGGCCCATAGTTTCTTTTCCGGCCCAACTGGGGGGTGTGGGCTCTTTTATTTTATTTTTCTACGACAAATCACAAATTCCATTTTCGTCCGCCTTTCTCCTATCCAGTATCCACGACAGGTTGAACTTTTGAAACTATCCCCTTTTATATTAGACTTTAGGACGAAGCCCGAAGTGAATGTTAGAGAGGAAAATTACACATAAATAAATTTTGGGTGTCGGAATATAAAAAATTAAAGAAAATTAATAAAAAAAAATCTAAAACTAAAGAAAAAGAATTCTGAAGAAATTTTGTGAAGCTAGGGGGCCATGGCTCCTGCCGACCCCCTAGCTTCGTCTATGAAGATAGTAGTAGAAGATTGCAAGAAGACGAGATAATAAAAATAGAATCAATCATGACGAATATGAAAACAGCAAAAGCAAAAAAAGGTGGAAACAAAGTTGACAAAGCATGAGACTAAAGAATTTGATTAGATGAAGGAAGAAAACACAAAAGAGCATATTCGAGGCATAAGTTTTGAGCCTATACAAATATCTTCTCGAGACCTCAATGTGATGAACGTAGTAGTACTTCGGGCTTTCCTAATGATACTGACATGACTAAAATTTAAGGTTGGAAAATGAAGTTTTCCTTTAATATTAATACCTTATTATTAATGGCACTAGCTAGTACAATCACGCAACAGATCCACTCTTAACAGCGGGTATCCTCACCTGATGAAAGGCATCTGACACGTCATTGATGTAGTTTTCTAACTTTAATTTATGCCAATCACAACTATTTTATAAAGCTTGCTAACTGAACCATCATGTGACGCATCTTGGACGTTAAGCAATCAGATGACAGATAGATCCCACAGAAAGGAAATTAAAAAAAAAAAAAAATTATATAATATAATATATATATATATATGATCTGATTTTGATTTACATTGACTGACGTAGAAATTCTTTTAATCAAGATGCGTTTCGTTTAACACATGAGTCCATAAGTCCATATTTAATGCAGCTATAGCCTTCAAATTTATTATGATAATTTACATCGACTCATCAGGTGGAGAATTTTCTTATCAAGATGCGAGGTTTAACACACGAGTACTGTTCCATATTTATGGGTTTGTGCCTTTTGGCCTTACAAAGCAATATTTCTATATTAATTTCCCCTTACGGATAACGTCGCTAGCTAACTGTTATCATTTGATGACAACGCATTACAGCTTATTCCTCATGCATAGCGTGCACAGTCATGATTCCCGTAGCAATACCTGCAGAATATGGCCAAAAGAAAAGCTGCATGAAATCAAAATACTAATTTGTAGGCGCCAGTTATATTATCCGGCCTAGGCCAGCACTATATAATATACCGTTAAAGAAGGACGAAATTAGTTTGTTTGTTTGATCGATTGCCATATTTTGTACTAGAGATATTGCTGCTGCCTTCATCAATATGTTCTCGAGAAGCAAATTAAGTTTTTGCTTTTGGTATGGCCTTAATTGGGTATCAGTTTGTTCAGTTATCTTTGAAATCACGCGGTGATTACTTGAAAACAAATTCTGTGACAGAAGATGTGGTTGAAATATCATTATCTCCTCAACGGCTGTAGATGTCGGCGCATTTGCGTGTAATGCATTGACGAAATCCAACTCTTGGGTGTGTTATGGAGAGGGCGGCTAGATAGAGATCTTCTCTACTTGAATCATCCAATTTGGATAAGAGAGATAGATACACTATGAATTGAATGTTGTTGAGTCCACATAATGTACATAATTAATACATGTATATAACATTGAATATTGTAGAAACTACACAGTGTGTCTATCTCTTTTCGAATTAGACAATCAAATTTAAATTAGAGAGATGCTAATCTATGTGTGGTCGACATAGATAAGGATAAATTCTTAAACGTATGACGCACAGAATCCAATTTGGAGAACTCCCTTATGCAAATTCGTACCTCTTAAGAAAAACTATTCTCAATTATGGCTGTTTTGGTCGGATTGATCCCGTGGAGTTTTTGGAACTTGCAAGTGATCAGCAACTCAACTATTTTCGCTTAAGCATAGTCTCATTCTGGTTTCCAGTCCAAGAAACCAGCCGATATGGCTCGTTGCAGCCTTGGGGGCAAGACATAGGCATTTCATTTTCAACTAGGTAAAGATGAAAGAGAGATTACAGAACAGAAAAACAAAAAACGAAATACACAACTCAGAAATTTGAAGGGTCACTTGCATTGATCCCAAACGTTTTATTTTCAATTTGCCCTTCAGTATTTCTCACACGACTGAGACGAGGAAAAACACGAAAATGGTAAAGAGTTTATTGATGAGATGAAGACGGGAAGGATAAATCGACATTAGTTCGAAGAAGATCAGTAACAGTATCTCCAATCCTAACGAAATACATCATTACTTGGTTTTTGGCTGAAATCGATGGAACGCTGACTCCACCAGAGGACAGTTCCTCGTCACAAGAACTAATGTAGTCTCCGGCGATTAGAGCATCATAATTTGCTGTCATGGGATCTTCTTCTAGTTCATCATGCGCGCTGCTGAATGAAGCGAACACAAGTTCGTACGAAGAAGCACACTTTTCAAGAGCCGGCCTTAAGGCGGGCTTGGTGTCGTCTCTCTTAAGCATGCCGTCGATGTAGTTGCGGGTGCTTGTTGCGTTGGTCTTTGCCAAATCTAGGGCAATCTTGGCGATAGACAGGAGATCGGGTGCTGATGCAGTTCTGGGGTCGGATTCAAGAGCTTCCACGCAAAATTCTGATACGCCTGATCGGTTACAGACTTCTTCGACTAGTTTTGGTGGAGCGTCCTCAGAAGCGGTTTCCTCCATGGGCGAAGGGAATGGGGCATATTGAGCGGCTGCGGTTGGAGGAGAGTAGACCAAGAGAGACAAGGATATGGCTACAAGCTGGAACAAGGATACATGACAGGTAGACGCCATGGTATGTAGTCCTCTAATTAGCGAGGATGGTGGTTTGCTATTGCTGGGGCGTCTTTCATGTTCTTTGATTTTCTTTTCAGCGGCCGGAGAAAGCCTGCCTACAAGGAAAGATTTTGACACACTCGATGGGCCTCTGTACCTAACGCAGTTCTTTTTTTTTTATTTTTTTTTCCCTCTTGTATATATAATCTGGGTCCGTTTTATTATTATGACTAATGTTTTATTATTAATTATTAATTTGAAATAGGTGCGAGAGTAAATAAGTTTAATATGAAAGATTGCTCATCCATTCAAGGAGAAAGCTACAATTTCTTTTATTTTGGGAAATTGAGATTCTCTCAAATTTGTTATTCCAATTGAATGATCAAGAGAAAAACAAATTATATTGAATATTATTTGACTAATTAATAAAGACAACATCTTGTAAGGTAGGATCCACATATTAAAGTACTAGAGAAGAAACTCTGTCTTGATTCAATTTTTTTTTTTTTTGGTCATAGGATAAAAGTACTTTTCAAACAATTCCAATCCTTACGCAAAAACAAAAGCGAATTAGAAAGCAAAACGAAGGAGAAGGCATTTGTTTACTACCCTAAAGTGACTTCTACACCACCCTCCAAACTTAGAATAAATCAAAGCTTATTTGTGATTACAAAGCCAATGCTACTGTATAACTGCACATCATTGTTTCTCCTTGATATTTCTGGAACTTTAACCCCACCAGAGAGCAACTCATTTTCACAAGCACTGGCATCGTCGCCTGCGATTTTCACGTCATAGTTGGCAGTCATAATATCCTCGTCTAGTTCCTGGAGTGCACTCCAGAACGACCCAACCACAAATTTGTACGAAAAGGAGCACTTCTCAATGGCTGCAGTGTGGTTTTTCTTGAGCAAATCATCGATGTAAGCTTTGCTTGCTGTCGCATTGGCTAAAGCTAATTGCAGAGCGATCTTTGCAAGATCTTTTAGATCGGATGCTGATCGAGTTCGGGAATCAGATTCCAAGGCTTCCAAGCAGCTGCCATAGCTTAGAGTTCCCTTGGTGGCATAGTCGACAGCTTCCTTACAAACGCCTTCAACTAATTTGGTTGCTCCGTTCGTCGGAAGAGGAAAATGGAAAACTAAAAGCAGGGAAACAGCAAACGCCATAACTGCTTGGGAGTCCATTACGTGATGTAACAGAGATTGTTGTCTCGAAGGTTAACCCGGGGGGGGGGGGGGGGGGGGGGGGGGGGGTGGGTTTAGCGAGTAAGGGTTTTTTTTTTTTTTTTTTTTTTTTTTTTTCAGGCAAATTTTAGAAGCAGGACCAAAGGGTTTGTTGCTAAGTTAATTACTTGCGCCGGCCTGTTTATTTATACTCAAAAGAAAAGGTATTTAATTTGGAAGGTTATTAACTCTTCAAATCTACTTTATCTTTTTGATGAACTGGAAATTAATGGCTTGAAATCTCTGGTGTGAAATTAGGAGAATCTGTCCACCTCAATTAATGCTAGTATTTTGGTTTTCCTCTTTTTGAACGATAAATTGAATCTATACATGCAACTCGCGGGTCTATCCTAAACGGGCTAAATCTTTAATCGTTTTAAAGACTGTTTCATGGCATAATTATATATTAAATTTCTAGTTGTAGTACGATAAGAAACTAATTAATATCGTATAGGAAAAAAGAAATAGAGATAAATATACTTTTTAACTATAACTATAGGCCAAGGTTTGACACATTTTACTCTTCAACTACTAACTTTAAACACTTTGCACCATCTATCAATTTTTAGACTTAAATGACGATAATGCTCTTAACTCACTTTACATAGGTTGAAGATATTGTTTTCAATTCATTAAATCATTATGGATATCATTGTTAGATGAAGAGTGCTAAGTTTCTAACATTGATAGTTGGAAGGTATAATTGATGTGTAAAACTTGATAATTTGGAGTGTAAAGTATCTAATATCTGTAGTTGGAAGGTGCAACGTATGTAATTTAAGGTGAAGAAAGAGTATTTAGAATGTAACTTGTTATATTATGCCATCCCATAATAGAAACTGAGGACATAAAGCAATTAAGCAACTATTCAAATGTTGTGCAGTTTTAAAGTCTCCCTTATCAGAGTAAAAAAAAAAAATGATTCTATTACACAAACATGCATGATCAGAGAATTGCGAGAGTTGGCACGTACGTATGTGCTAGCTGTAACAATTAGATAGTCATGACAGCTTGGATAACATTAATGTCAATTCTTTCCATAAGGTATATTTGTCATCTTGGAAATCAATGCTGTAATATCTGACACAATTTTAAAACTTCCATTCTCACGCACTCTTAACGGGAAAAAAAAAAAGAAAAAAAAAGAAAGTCATGGTCTGTAATCCCTAGCGAGGAGGCATGGTCACCATCAATGCATTGACTAATTTCATTTCGGTAATTGATAAAATTTATTAACGTGTTGGTAACATTAGAATATTCTGTTAAAACATGTTAGTACTAAAACTTTAGAATCGAAACTTTATTCAGTAGGTTGCTAGGGCTTTTCTTATGTTCTTTGATTTTCTTTTCTACTGGAACAATGCCAACAAGCAAAAACTTTGACCCATTTGGTGAAGATTCTTTTTTGCGGGTCTCTGCACCTAAACCATTTCTTTGTTGTTCACCCCATCTTGTACGGACGTATATTCTTTGTCTATAGGAACAAGAGAGTCAGATGAATATGAGAATTTGATACGGCTAAATTACTTGTTCAGTTGGTCTTTTATTTCTCATGCAATCTTGTTTATTACACTAGAATGAATTCCAAACTACCCTTCAATATAGAAGGTATGAAAGATCCTTCGTGATTACAAAGGCAATGCTACTGTACAAATGCACGTAATTGTTTCTTGTCGAAATTGCTGCAACTTTAACCCCGGCAGAGACCAACTCATTTTCACAGTTACTGGCATAGTCGCCAGCGACTTTCACGTCAATGTTGGCACAAACAAAATCCTCGTCCAATTCATCGCGTGCACTTTGGAACCTTGCGACTACTCCTTCGTACCAAGAGGAGCACCTCTCAATGGCTGCGGTGTGGCTTCTCTCGAGCAAACCATCGATGTAAGCTTGGCTTTCTGTCGCATTGGTTACGGCTAACCCTAGAGCAATTGTGGTCAGATCTTTAAAGTTGGATGCGTATCGAGCTCGGGAGTCAGATTCAAAGGCTTCCAAGCAATTGGCATAGCTTACAGTTCCCGGATTGGAGCTGGCATAGTCTACAGCTTGCTTACAGACGCCTTCTACTCTTTTGGTTGCTGCATTTGATGGGAAAGGAGAATGGAAAAGTAAGAGCAAGGAAAGAGTAAAGGCTATTGCTTGACAATGACTTCCATGGCTGTCCATTGTTATGGTGGGAGGGGGATTGCGGTGGTCACTAATGGTTAAGAGGGTTTAGAGAGTAATTAAGGATGGATGTTGCTAAGTTAATTACTCGTGGCCTTCTATAGTCCGAGAAAGAATATTTTGGCAGGTCTGTGTTATTAGGAAGGTTATTAAAGTCTCCAAATATTCTCCGGATGTTTCTGATCATGAAATGGGAAGGTACTAAATGGTTTTGGTAGATATTGACAAGAATCAATTCTAATTAATCTATCCTTGACAGGCTACAGGTTGTCTCTTTGGTGTAGGATAGTTATTGTTGTAGGAGGATTACCTGGCAGCGTTAAATGATGTGGGGTCCACCAATTGTATTTATCTGCGTTAAATGGTGTGGGGTCCACCAATTGTATTTATCTCTCTCCAGTTGTAGGAGGATTACATGGACAACATAAATAGTATATGGTCCATTAATTATGCCTATCTCTCCCCAAATTGTACGTTGTAATTCGAAGATCTTGATCCTCTTATAATTCATTACATGGAAGATATTGAGATAATAAAATTAGAAATTTTAGGTGTCCAAAGCTTGAATGAATTTTATTTGAGCAGGTACATGAATTGCATGCATGAATTTCAGTTTGTTTACCAAAAAAAGAATATGAATTACTAAAATTAATGGCCAGCAGTTTTGAAATTATTAGAAAAACATGGATGATAACGTTTCAGATATATTCATACATCAAATTGTAATTTGTATTTAGAACACAAAACTTTCAAAACTAAAATAAATTCAATTTTTTTATTGGATCCTTTTCATTAATTTTAGTCTACATACTTTTTCCCAATGATAAATTAATCAACTTCAACAAAATACTTTTCCCAATGATAAATTAATCAATTTCGACAAACTTGATCACGGTCATCCTTGGTACTATCAATGGGAAATGATTCCCTCCTAAGGGCTTATGTGCGAATTTGTCTGATTGAACGGATCATATTCTCTCTTACAAATTTAACGGCGTACAGTAATCCACGTCATTTAATAAATGTATGTGGCTTGTGGCTCAATTTAGTCTAGCCGGCTCAATTGCCCCATCTTTCCTTTTTCCTTTTTTTACCACTCCTCTTGTCGGACCGAGTGCTCCTTTCCTCGCGGGAATTGTTGGAAAATGCGTAAGTGCAAGTAAGGAGCCGGATAAGGATATTATAATAATAAACACACTCTAAAATTTTTATAAACTCTGATAAATCTCAATATCTAAAATATTCTAAAATTTTGAGAATATTCTTCGAAATTTCAACAAATAAATACCACCAAAATATGATATAAGCACCATCGTTAAATAGGGCTGTTCAGTGCCACTGGAAAAATCCAGTGGCACCAGCACCGGGTTGCCCGTACCTGACTTTACTGGTGCCGGTTTGCTGTTTTGTAAAAATCCGGTGGTATGTCTGGTTCTCGGATTACTTGACATCGGGTTCCCGAGTACCGGGAAATCTGTTTTTTTTTTTTTAATTAAAAAAAATGCCAAACAAGGCCTTTTGTCAAAACACCCATCCTACCCAGTGAGAATTTCCCCTCCCTCCCGAAGACAATTTCCCCACCCCCGTGCCTCTCTCTCCCTCCCCTCCCTCTCCTGCGCACATGCGGCAGGGGCCCAGCCCTTAACCATTTTAGTATGCTGTGTGTAACTCCATCTCGGAACAATTGAACAAAACTAGAAATAGAACCTATGGGGCTCAGCTGCAGTAAAATTCTCATATAAGTTGTCGTTCAGAATGTTCCACCATATGTTTAATGAGTTTGGAAGCAGTATTTAAATGTCCAGATCAGTGCTTCAATTGGATTTCTTTTTGTTTTTGATCTTGTATTTTGGTGGATAGAAGGTCGTGCATATCACATGCTGAATCGGTGGACTCATGTATCTTAGTTACTGGTGAAATTTATTGGGTCTTTTCAAAAAGTCTTTGAAATGTTAGTGTGACTGTACTTGATTTGGTACTCAGTCCACTAATTATTTGATTCAGTGAGATCTTTCAGTATTAGTGTCAAAGGTTTTGTTTTTACTCTCGAGCTATCGTTTCCTTCATAAGGAAGAACATAATCTACATCTCTATGTGACAGTTTTTATCTTGAAAACCGCCTCAATCATTTATTTTTCAAGATCTTACCTATTGTTGGCTTTCTTAGTTTTCCCCCCCTAAAGCATTTGTCTCTTGTATGCTAACTTAGCCTACCTAAAGCATTTGTTTGGACTTTAAATTATAACTTGGTGTATTTAAATGTATTGTGTAGATTACCCATCTTGGCGATGGAGATCGAGGAGTAAAGATTTTGAAAGAGTTACTCATCTTTAAGATATTCTTACTTCTCTAAGTTTATTATTTTGGATTTTATTGGTTAAGAATTAGATTCTCATCTTGTTGTGATGTTCTCTATGTTTATTGATTTTAGATTTTATTAATTTAGACTTTAAATTCTCATCTTATCTTTTAAGATGATCTTTAATTTTATTGATTTTGGATTTCATTAGTTTAGATTTTATTGATATGTGATTAATGACCAAAAGAAAAAAGAAAAAAAATACATTGGGCCAAGTGCGTAAAATGCTAAAAAAAGACCCAATATAAATGTAAGTTAATCGAAAATCGCCACCGTTAAAACCGCCACACTAAGGGCCGATTTTTGCCCTTAACGGTGTATGTGAACATTATTTAAAAACCAGCCTATCCGGTATAGGCACCAGTTTTGGCTAAAACCGACACTTACACCAGGGTTGAACAACCCTACCGCTGAATATGGAAACTATTATAATGAGTTGGAAATCCAAGTGAAGTGGGATGCTATGACAACGTTGATCAACTTCTCAAATTAATTAGAAAAAAAAAACATTTTCAAATTGCCATTTTGTCTCTGAAGGATCATAATGGACGATATAAATAATACAATATTAATATTTATTACGGCATAAAACAATAAAACTTAATAATACTACTAAAAAATATTTTATTTCACTTAAAATCGTTAGACATTACAGAAATTTCTGAGCAACACTTGCCCCAATAATACAACCTACACGCACATCACCTTAATATTCACAAGATTTTATTCTGTAGGAACGGTAGCATTTTCTAAGCTTTCAGGTTCGGAGAACCATAAGAGGCTCTTTCAGTTAATGACCTCTTTTTCCTTCCCTAGTTCACGACACACACTCCAAAAAAAAAAAACTAGTAGTTGATTTATCTGCCTAAATGTTTGACACCATTGAGCTGAGAGCCGCAAAGTAGTGTTCAAAGTTGGGACAGTCGCAGACAACCTTCAGCTTCACTCCCTATCCACTAGATCATAAATCAATTCAAAATACACCAAAGCATTGCGTTTATCTAATATTAGAGGCATATAGCAGCATACAATTACAGTGGGAAAGTCAATAAACTATTTCTCAACGATTCAATACCTATGATGTAGATTCAAAAAAAGCTGGGCTCAATTGATGTTCATCATAAACAGTTTGAAGCAGGGGATTACTTTCAAGGAAGTGGGTTATTTACACAAAGAATAAAGCCAGCACTAGAGATTGGATCCAAAATAGCAGTACAGTATCGATAGACAACAAAAGAATAAAAAGGGAAAAAAGACATAGACACTATCTCCTTATCTCTCAAACAATTACACACATTTCTATGCTTTCTGAAAAATAGGAAGGCTAGACTTCCAACATAAAGTAAGATAAGTTTTTACCTGAAAAGTGAGTAAAATTGGAGTCCCCTTTGCATAATCGTAAACTTCTCATTAATCTCAGCTGCCCCCCAAAAAAAGGAAAAGAACATCAAAATAATCACACATCACCCCAAGTGGCTGCCATGCTAAAAGCAAATAAACAAATCACCCTATCACTGACGTGCTTCCTTTGGATTGACATAACTTCTGCTCTCCGTGACATTGGAGTTAGCAAAGACCTCGGGTGCAATTTCCCAGCTCTCAGTTCTTCTTCCCCAACTTGAGTGACGAGCATCAGATCGAATGGTGGGAACTCGATGATCTGCACCCAAAACTGAATCAGCATCTGAGGAATTATGGGGAGGTCCATTGCTCCCTCTGCTGCGTATGTCCTCATCAATTTCATCAATATTACGACGCTGGGAGATCTTCAATAGGTCTTCACCAATCTCTAGATCATCTTCAACCTTTGCCCGTGGATCCATGCCTAATTCATCTGCTGCTACTGCTTCCCGAGGGGCAGGCGAAGGGGGAGGCCTTTGTGCTTCCTCTTGAACAAAAGCCCGGAAGTTATTCCTTGAGGGCTTCACTTTTGTGCAAAATACCTCAAGAAAATTATTCACACAACCCCGGTCGTAAGCATTGATCCTGTTATCAGCTCTGTACCGGAAGTTTTCATAGGTCGTCTGAAAGACATCAAGTAATATTGATCTAGCTGGTAAAAACATACATGGAAAAAGACTTGGCAGAAAACCTAGTGGTGGCTATCCCATTCATATAAAGAGCTAACCCTCACATGGAACTTGAATTGCTCACAAAATATCATGCTAGAAGCACAAATTTACAAAAAGAATAACTCAACTGACCTGGTTTGTGCCTATAAGGTATAAATGAAAGCCAGTAAGTCCACCAACAAACCACAGCGAGATGAAGCAATAGGCCATTAGTATCACAGATGCAGGAGATTCTTTCATCGCTTTCCAGACTGTGCCCTCATGATTCTCCATCAGTTTCTTGATGTACAAAGCTGACATGGCAAACACGTAGATGCAAAGAAGAGTTGCTGAAGACACAAACATAAAGAAGTAACGATAGTTGCGCTGCACACAAACACAGGCCAGGAACATGACATCAATGCGGACACAAATAAGAAACAACCCTGAATAAAAATAGAAGAGAAAATACAAATCCCATCAGCAAAACAAATTAACATAATTTGTTTGATGTCAAACAACATACCAGTCCAATGCATTGGCCAACCCAAGGGCAATGGTGATCAAAGCGTTCCACACAGTTATTGCAAATGGAGCAATGGGAACAACGAGGAGGACGATACAGCATACAAGTATCACAATACTTCACCCTCACTGCAAGACCATTGACCATTACATCTTTTGTTCGAGGGAACTGAAGGCTGGGTGTTTGTCGGCCCCCAACTTCAATTGACACAGAAGAGTCATAACGGAACTCTTCCTCTGGTGGATGTGAATTACGTGGAATAATGCCCGGGTCACGGGCTGAAGTAAGAAAAAGAAGCACCAACACCTATCATCATCAACTAAGGAATTAAATTATGTCAAACCCTGGGAGATTGATAAGGAAGGAATTACTTTCAGAACCCATCCAATAGACTGTTCACAACCATCAATATTGTAAGAATTATAAGAAACATTTCACAGGATGAAAAGCATTTTCATAACACTTTAAAGGCTTAAGTAAAATTGGTATCTCATTACTGGCTGTATGACTTAAGACCAACAGATTTTCCCCTTTTTTGTTAGAAGTTAAGGAGAATGATTTGGCAAGAATGCATAGGAACAGAGACAAAAGCCTGAGAAACAACTATTGCAGATAGGAATTGTTTACGATCACCGTCACAATATCATCCACCAATGACACATTGCTACAACGCTGGCGCTAGATATCACAAACTTTGGGCTAGAGACTTATTTATAACATGTTTTATCAAGCCCCAAATAATTGGAACTTGTCACATTGTCTCCATGGTAAGATTAGAAACCTATATCTTTAGATGTTTGGTACTGGTGAATGACTGTGCAAGAGTTAGCCATCCCTCTGAACATGGCCATGGTCCAACGAATATGTTCTTCAAAGAAATTACCATCATAATATGCAAATTTTCGGTGGCAAGTAAATAAGAGATTAAGAGGGCTTACGTAGATAGTAAATACAATTGTTACTACCAGGATGGCATATCCCACATTAGAAGGTGAAAATTCATGTCGAAGATGCCTTGCAACAAATACACAGAATATAGCAACTGGGAGAATGATCAGCAATAATGTAACAAGCAATGATCTAGCATCTGGTCCAAAT
Source organism: Morella rubra (assembly GCA_003952965.2). NCBI lineage: Eukaryota > Viridiplantae > Streptophyta > Magnoliopsida > Fagales > Myricaceae > Morella > Morella rubra. Next base: position 87,103 of record RXIC02000099.1, on the reverse strand, counting down.
ATCAACCTCCCACAAAAGATGAACTTCTGCAAACGATAGATGATACAGAGTTAAATGCAAAATACAATGAAAGAAGAACATTCTTAATCAGTCATATATTCTGAAACAAATGCAACTGCATGTTTAGAGAGACAGCCTAGAGAAAAACCAGAGAGAAAAAAGGACTGAAAAGTAAACATCATATCCATTATCATTAGTCAAAAGTAGCACTAACACTGCAGACAAGGTTTGCCATGCATGCTTTTACCATTTATCATAATATTCAGAAACATACACACAAAAATATACATATAGTAAAAGAGGAAAAAAAGTCATCAAAGATCTATCCCCACTTGACACATTGAGAGAACTTTAAAATAAGCACAAGTCATTAAGAGACCAAGCTAGTTTCTAATGACTAAGAGATTTTTTTTCACGTCATGTATCAATCAAATTATAGCAACCAAACATCAATACATTAGGCATACATGTTTCCAAAGAAAGTTATGTCCTCTTTTTTGTTCTTTAGACTCCATAGATTGAGTAGGATGAGGAAGCTCCACAAGAAGGCTTGTCACATAGTACCTCATATCAATTAAACAGCATGCACTAAATGTGAAAGAACTTGGAGAAAAGATCAGAAAGGAAGTATTTGATTGGCTAAATCTATCTAGCTTACCAAAAGATGCGTACAACAGTTGTGGTGCTGATATGTGGAGAAGAGGATGAATGATTTCTTCCTTTGTTGTCAAATTGCTCAAAGGAAAATATTGAAATGAAAAGAAAAGAAACAAAAGAACTCGGGAAGGACAAGCAAAACCATTCATCCAAAAAGAAAGAATGATCAGAGGAATCTAATTAACCCCATGAACAAGCACCATTTGGATGTATAATAGGGATCATGGCACAAGACATGACCATACTTGAAATCTTAAATTGGCAAAACAAGTTCACGTCACGCTTGAGTACAAAGGCCCTTATGAAGCCTAGGCGCAAAGCATAGGCACATGCCTGATTGACAATAATTCAATGCGAGTAGCTGATCTTTAAAGTTATTTTTTATATGTATAACTTAACAGGAAAAGAATACAAAGCTTTTTAAACCAGCAGCTTCTACAAAGCAAGCACTTCTTGCATTTCATTGAATGCACTTTAAGCATGTAGGTGCTTTTAACAACTCTTACATTTAGCATTCAAAAGGCTAATGCCACCGATACTAGGAAGGTAAAGAAAGGGTTGAAAAAGCTTGCCCCATATATACTCTGTCTTACATATAAAGCAATTAAGCAACTATTAATGTTATAAGCATTTAAAGTCTCCCTCATCAAAATAAAAAAGATAGGGGAACATCATAGTGCGCCCCATATCTATGGGCAAAAATCAATAAACCCCCCCCCCCCTTCTCTCAAGTTCCACAATGTTTTATTCCGCCCCATATGTTTCAAAAACAATCAATTATCACCTTCCTTTTAATTTGGCTGTTAAACCGCATAGAAAAAATAAAATGCCCCTCCAAGACAAAATTAATAAAAATATTAAAAAATTCATTAAAAAATAAAAAGTGAAATATAAATAAAAAGTAATGTTTTTTGAATAAAAATATTGAAACTCTACTTCATTAATCTATTTATTTTTAATTTATTTCTTGAATTTATATTTATTTAGTTTAAAAAAAATCTTGGGAGGAGCATTTCAGTTAATTCATATTACTTTCCGTATGACTTAACGGCCAAGTCAAACGGAAGGTGAGGATTGATTGCTTTTGAAACATATGGACATAATAAAATATTTTGAAACTTCAGAGGGGCTGATTGATTTTTGCCCAAAGATATGGGGCGTACTATGATGTTTTCCCAAAAAGGATTATTGCCTTAAAATAAAGGTCACTGGTCTGGAAAACTAGTTGTGTACAACACAGTGCTAATTGAAAACCAAGTCCAACCTTAACGCTAATCATACAAGAATGAAACCAATGCACGTGGAGTAACCAAGTCCAACCTACGCTAATACTGACCATAAGATGACTTATCATGAGAATGACAAAAGAATTAAATAGAGCAAGATCCTTTCATTAGTGGAGAAAATTGAGTGTCTGACTACCATGCCCCTTAGAGCAGCTAAAAAGAAAATGTTATTGTTCTTGCCCCCACAACCAGAATATCCAGATGACCAGAAAGTCCTCCAGCAAAAGAACATTTCAAATACATATTGAGAATCATAGAAACACGAGACTGATCCAGCTATCAAGAAATTAAATTGATAGAGCACTTGGGGTCCTAACTTCAAAACATTCAATTAGGTGGGAATCATAAGCAGGGCCAAGAAACTTGTAAATGGCAGAAGACCATGGTAAAACTTTCACTTGATAGTAGAACCGTTGTGTAAGTTCAGATTCATGGATCCACGTTATATGATCATAAAAATAAAGATACTTTATCTTCCTATGAAGAGTTGTCATCAGATCTTTTGGCAATAAAGATAGAAAATCTAAGTATGAAACTAATGCCTTCATGATTGATGTTGAATCTTTCACCAAGGAACTATCAGGCCTTTGAACGGCTTGTAACGATGCCTTTCTCACTCACTGATACTCCTCTTCTAAGATTGGTATTTGTACCACTATTTCTTTTTCAGGGTTCTTAAATTTCCTTTCCACAAGTAGCAGTGCTTTCTATTTTAGCTCCTTAAGGGCCCAGAGTTCTTGTAAGACCCTAAGTCCCACATGGAGTGAGAAAATAGAATTAATGAGAAAGGAATGGTATAAGGTCAAGTCCCACATTGGTTCATTACTGAGTAGAGTTGGGACTTATAATGATTCAAGGGGCTTCAAAGCAACTTTGACTAGTCCTTTTGAAGTTAAAGCACAGATGTGGCTAGCGCTCCCTTGTATGGTTACAGTTCTCCAAGGGTTGAGTCTCTCTATACTTTCAGGATACATGAATCTCACATTCAAGTATTTATGGAACCAGGGAAAAAAAACTATTCACTTTCTCCTCTCCTTACTTTTATTCACATACAAAACACTTGATTGATATCAATTTGTTCATCATACATCATAAATTTTTGTCCATCATCAAGACCAGACCACTCTACCAAAGAATGAAGTACCACCACATTCTGACTTCTACGAAACATCCATGAGATAGCCATCTATAACAAAGACAATCAAAATGCAATCTGACACTATCCTAACCTCGGAAATTTCAAAGAGGACATTTCCATGCCAAAGATAAGCCACCACCTATTTTCAAATAATGCCCAATACAAAAGCAAGCAAGTATCAAAAAGCCCGAAGACAATTTGAACTCCTTTCTTTTCTCCTAGTTATATACAAAAGATCTTTGGATAGTTCTTGAAAAATCATTGCTTTTCTCTCAAGACAGCTAGTTCTGTAGATAAGCCACCAGCAGAGATGATTCCACAAGAGGCAGCATCAAAAATGTCCCCTTGCCCAGAAGAGAAGATTCAACAGTGGTACTGAACATGAAATCACACAGCAACTGAGACCACTTTCCCAGATCTGTTTGACATATAAGATAAATAACCTAATGCCACCCCTCGAGTCTTAGCAAGTCAAGGATACCCCAAGGTTCTCTTGTCTAAGTAAGTCCATAAATAGCATTACCAGTCCAGAATTTCCAATTTAGAATCCTTTATTTTGTCATTCCTCGAGCCTTACCTCATATTAACCAATCCCATGCAATTCAACTTTCTTCTTGTTCTCTCCCCCCCCCCCCCCCCTTTTTTATTTGTCCCAGTTCTCTCTCCTTTAGATTGCAATTTAACTTATCTACAACAAAAAGCCGATGGAGACTGCATTAAGAGTCATGAAACTTTCATATGCTATAAAAACATATCTCCTTTTGGTACAAAACTACAAGGGTTTAAGGAAGATGCAAGACCAGGTATTATAGGGTTGGTACATTTGCCACACTTTATGCTTTGGAATGCAACAAAAGAACGTTATCAACACCGAAAAAACTCCTTGGCAAAACCATTGAAACATTACAAGCTTCATGTACAGTGGAATGCCTACACATATCACTCATAACACTCTGTCAGGTAGTACGGGATTTAACCAAATGAAAACCCAAATTGCCAACCCCACAAGCAATAAATATAATAGAATTGCTAACCCACAAGCCATAAAGATTTAGCATACTTAGACAATAAGCACCATGGAAAAACGTTAATTCACATTCTCCAGTCATTCCATTGTATTCTAAGCTATCTGTACTGCTAAACTTGTTGGTTCATCTTAGCCTAACTATTATGCCTAACATCCTAGACTTGGGAGCACAATCCCTACCATGCAGCTCGAGTATCTTACTCAAATTGGTTCATCACATTGTAAAACTTACATGATTCTTCTCTAATTCACAAACTCTCTATGTGCACATGTTTTTCCTCAGGCTAAAAGGCAATTTAAACCAAAACAAAATAAATTATTCGATTCTACAATGCAATAGCTATAAAGCTAAGCATGCATAAACAGACCCCAACCCATGAGCCTTGACTACCACACCATCGTTTTCAAAACATGATGGGTAAATGTAACACATCAAAAAGTTAAAAAAGAAAAAGAACAAAAAACATTATGTTGCTTGCCATCTGGCCTAGCATGTACTTAGACCATTCTGCAGTAGAAAATCCATCTGCTTTCCCTGGACAGCTTGCCATTCCATTCTAACAGAGCTCCAGGAACATTAACTCCTAACTCTATTTGGAAATATGAAGACTTCAGATCATCAATCTACTAGAATTCCTAGGTTGTTTTACTAGATAGATTTTTTTTCATTTCAACTGTCTTTTCTAATCCAATGATTGGGGGCCTTAACGTAACAATGCTTATCCCTTTAAAATATACTAACAGATTGTAAACAGTAGAGTTGTAAGTATTAGGTGGCAATAAGTTATAAATGCTGATATGACAAAATCCTAACGCTTGAATTTCAAAAGAACTGTTACTATTAAAGAAATTTAAAAGTATATCCTAACCTTTGAAGTTTAAGAATTTAAAAATAACTGTTACGATTTAAGAAATGTATGAGTAAAGTATCCTAACAATTCTAGGAGATCTTAATCATGCAACTCCAAACATTACATGCTCCCAAATTCCATAACCCCTCCCCAAATCAACTATACAAGAAAACACACTTGAATTGAATCCACCGGCCATTTGAGGAGTTGATCTGTGCTTCAAAATTAGTTTGCCAACGAAAACAACTTCGTGAAAAAATGTGTAAACAATCATAAACACCTACCCAGATATAATCGTAGTTAACAATTCAAAGTGAAGAGAAGTATAATCACCAGTGCAGAAATGGAAGTTTCTCCAGCGTGTTTAGCACCAAAAATGCTTCCTGGTTTGCACTTGTAGATGCATCGAGGTCTTGAAGAGAAGTGTAGCAGAAATAGAAAGGGGAAAAAATTGGGGGTGGGGGGTGCAAGAATTTCTAGTCTTTCTTTCTTGCAACTATACCTAACAAACTACTCGCAGTTAAGACAAACCACTACTTTACTTATGAAACAGAAACACAACTTGATTCCAAAGCACACTGCGAGCTAAATTAACAAAAGAAAATCACCATTCACCACACACAAAAAGAAGAAGCGCCTTCAATGATTTTCATGGTAACTACCCCTGCCTCCAGACCAACATTAGCGCCTTCATTAACTGCTGATGAGGTGTAAAAATAAAAGAAGATTTCCAAAAGTGAGTTCCAATTCCAAGCTTCAAATATTCCATTCCGAGCAAATGAAACAACTGATTCGGCCCATTCAGCAAACAAATCACCTAATCAACTAAAACCCCACTAATTTTTACGTAACCCCCACAAATCTCAATCCCACGCACATAACAAAAGACAAGCAAAAGTTGCAAATTCAGCGAGAAATAGAAAATTTTAGAAACAAGTGCCTTACATTACTTCCTTTCCAGGCTTCGTACACGCGCTTCGCCATAGGAGAATCGCACGCTCTTACTTTCAGTCACGCAGGAACGGAGTCGAAGACTTGGAACTTGTGGCCGGTCATCTCACTCGCATTTAGAACCCCCCGCCCCCCTCTTGCACCCCGAATCAGTAATCACAGTAAAACCCCACTAGATTTGCCCGTGATCTTCGAATTAAGATATTGGGGACTCGGACTTCGGCCCTCTTTTTCGAGGGTTTGCTCTAAATTTCACAGAGAGACGGAGATATATCTGAGATGGCGGTTTGAAAGTTAGGAATTTCTTGAAGTGCCCCCCCCTTCTTTTTCCACTTTTGCGTGCGAGAGAGAGGAATGTTTTGTTAGGGAGGATATCTTCCTCTCGGACAAATAACAAAATAAAAAATACCACGGAAGAAGAATTACTTTTCCTCACGTCACTAAAGTCATTTTTATTCTAAATGTCTAACCTACCCCTTCCCAACTTTACCTTTTCTGGACCTGATCCTGCCCCGTCTGTAAACTAAGTGGGTCCATCATGACCTGGCAAGATCATATTGGCTGTTGGAAGTTCAGTCCACAAGGATCCTGTTGGGTAAATAGGGAATATATTTATCTTTTCGGTCTACCACATGGTTAAAAAAAAAAACAAAAAACAAAAAAAAACGCCAGCCTAGCTTTCTCCTTTTCCCCTTTTTCTAATTTTAGTGGGAAAAGGGCCAAAAAAAAAAAAGCCAGCCTAGCTTGACTGTTAGATTCTTGAGATACCTCAACTGGAGTATATATTACAATTGTGCCATAACCAAAGGTTCCTTCTTTTTGGTGCCTAAATGGTATCCATGTTTGATTGGCTACGTGATTTAAATAAAATAAAAAATCGAAATAGCCAGCTTCGTATAGTTACATGCTAACAAGAGTTATCTAACGGTTATATGCCAACGAGAGTTTTAAGTTATGTTAGGATATAAGGAATTGTCGTTTTTGTAACGATCATGATTCATGGGGTGGAAGCTTCGTATCTAGTAGGTTATATAATGTGTGCATGCTCCAAACGCGAAGCAAATGCTTTGAACATTGTAAATAAATAAATATAGATTAATGAAATCGTACATATAAATATTTTATCGCCTAAGATATATTCAAATGTGATGCAAATTTTAAATTTCTGGGACATTTTTAAGGAGAAGAATCTGAGTTTTAAATATTATACATGGTAGAACAATTTATGAATTTACATTATCCTTTTGTTTTGTGTGTGGGGGGATGAAATCCTAATCTATAGCTAGTTAGTGTATTACAATACATTATCTTGCTCAATATCCTTATTGTATCACACGTATATACTAAAATAAAATGCAGAAATTAAGAAGAAAAATCATTGCACTTAAGCATAAGTTCTTAACGTCAATAATAGTTAAATTGTAAGGTTTATTTATTATTGTACTCTCAGTCCGATTAATGCAAATTTTACTTGACAGGTCTATTTAGGCTCAATGTAAAAAGCCCGAGTGCAACAAATTTCCTTTCGTTAAAAAATTGCACAATATATAGAAAAAAAAAATGTATGAAAATTACATAATCATTTTGTTTTGTTTTTTGTGTGTGGATGAAATCCTAATCTTTTGCCGGTTAGAGTACTATACATTATCTTGCTCAATATCCTTATTTCTCCCATTGATTAAATCACTAAGGAAAGCATGTGGTTAGTAAAAAAGGTATACAATACAACCATAAAATCAAAACTAAACTAGTTATATCTTTTATGGGGATTGAACAATCCTTAAATGCAAATCTTGAGAAAAGCACTTGTAGACCTCGTTGGATCCATGTACTACTATAATATAACCTGTTTAGGCTCCACATGATATTTGTACCAATGAGTAACCATGTTATATATTTTGGTCATTGGTGTAAAACCTTAGGATGTTTGGATATGAAATATTTTCAATTTTTTATGTATTTTTTTTCAAAATCCAAAATTTTTATAACCAAACATCAAAATCTCTAAATTTTTATACAAATGTTAGCACCTTTTTTTAATTAATTTGTTATTAATAAAATTAATAAAATCTTTTATCTCCATAGAACTCAATAAAAATCATTTTAGAATCAAATATTCTTCAAATTTTTTTTTACCAACTTTTTTACAAACTCCCATAAAACAGTTAAACTCAAAAAAAAAAAAATGCTTACAAACTTAAAATTCTTAAAATTTTTGCACGGCAAACATTACCTTAAATAATCTGTTATCTTTACTTTCTCCATCGTCTCAACTCCGACAGGAACCTTCAATGCATTTCGTCTTTTGTTTGATCTTGGTTTTTCTTTTTTTATTTCCTATGAGAATATTACAAATACTAAGCACATACTTAACTGTCAGTATATACTTCTTTTATTTTCTTAGTTGGGAAAGAGGATCCAAAAAACTCAGTGTGCTGAATGTGACTCTGTTATGTATACTGCAGAGAGAGGGATTTTTTATTTTTTCCCTTTCTTTCGGGTTTCAATTAAGAAAATAAAAATTAGGGTTAAATACACTTTGCCCCTTATCTTTGGGGACTTTGCACCCCGATGTATTATTTTTGACACATTGGATGACTTACATATTTTTTCATAGTTAATTTAGACGGAGTTGATATTTTGGGCGTATGTACACATTTCACGTTTTGAGAATCCGTCTAAATTATTTGGGTGCGGGGTCCAAAGTGAAAAAATGTGTAAGTTAAAGGGTCTAATATGTCAAAAATAATACATTGGGTGCAAAGTGTAAATGACCCCAAAGATCAAAATGTATTTAACCCTAAAAACTAATATTATGCATGTAAATAAAAATGAAACCAATTATTATTTTGGGCTTTAATTACTAAATATCTCCTTCAAGCGGATAATGTACCAAATATCTCCTTCTTGAACCCGCGTTGTTGGTTGTTATCGTTTTATTATAGTATTATACCCCTTATTTTTTAGAAGGAAAAGTATTTTATAAATTTCAACGGGTACAAAAAAAACATTTTCAACTGTTTAAATTTTATATAATGTCTTCTGATGACTTGAAACACAAAAATACGACGTAATTTCCTCAAAGTCTTGGGGAGTATATTATATATAGGCTCATTAAAATTAGTAAATTAGTATTTTGTCCTCAAAATCTCTGCGTCGTGCTTTTGAAATTTCTATACGATGTTGTTTTAGTGCTTCTCCTCCATTCTTTCATTTTCATCCTCCTCCCTCTCACTCTCTCTCTTTCCCTGTGTCTGCGCAAGCGTGCTTTGGGGCTGGGAGTCCCGTAATAAAGTCTTGATAGTCCAATTCAACTGCAAGAGAACATAAGGGACTCAACCCAATTTGCATTCTGTGATCCTCGAATCACCGAATTCTATTTGATTAGCCGTACTAGTCCATTAACTTTACATAGACACGGAACTGTTCCTTTTGTGTTTATAGATAATTTCACAAAATCTTTAACGCTCCATAAGCTGGATAATTTGTTGGCTATACTGCTAAATTTGTCCATTTTTTTTAATATTTTATTTTATTGTTTCTGAATTCAAAATTTTTACTTAAGAGTGAATGTTTATTAGGTGAAATGAATACGAGAACTGCATGTGTTTCAAGAAATTGTTTTGTTTATTTTCATAATTTCCCTCTTATTTTTCTTGTTTTGGATCTTTCTATTTTCCATTTTAATGACTAATGTAAGAATTTTTTGTAATTCTAATTACTTACGACTTGATGAATTTATTGGTTTTTGACATCCCAAATATTTAGTAAGGTATCTTTGGTACCATGAAGGGCTTGGAGTTCAGCATTTTCTTCACCTCCCAACATGATTCATTGCATCTAACAATTTTGTTTGGAACCACAATGGTATGCTTCTGATGTTCTTTTAACTTAGGAATGTGGGTCTGGGCATTAGTTTGTTTTATGGTAGTATTGATTTTAATACAAAAAGGGTAATAATGAGGAATTGATGTTTTCCATTGCAAACTAGAGTGAATCGTGTTTGACACTACAAGAAGTTATGAAGTCTGGTAGCGAAATGTATCCAATTTCCTTAAACGGAATTAAAGGCTGCAGAGAGTAATCGAATACATAATTATACTAACCTTGTGAATAAACTTATAGTACTGGCGATGGAAAAAGACATACATTACAGATATGTATCCATATTTTTTTTTTTTTTTTAATGAAGATATGTATCCACAATTGAACTGTTATAACAAGGGCTGCTCTTATCTATGTGATTGGTGAATGTTTCTTTTCTTTCCAATACAGATTTCAGTTTGAATGTATTTATCTAGTAGTATATCAATAATTGTATTTACAAACATATTATTTATTTATTAATTCATCTCTATGGTACACACTTCATATTGCTTATGTTTTCCAAATTACATGTTCTTTCTCTTGATGTCACCATACACTAATAAAAATTTGTCCAATGGAGTGAAGCGTTTTTTAGCACCAAGGGAGTGGTTTAAGATAAAACGTACTTATGGGCACAATAAATTTTTTCATTAGTTGTTTAAATATGTCGGGTGTTAGAGTGAGAGGATGATTTCCCACCAACCAAAAACTGACAAAATGATATGAAATTGATCTATATTGTGATAACTTGAAATGTGTGAGATGTTTCCTTATACCTGAAAGAGCTTGCCTTGTGAAAAAGCATCTCCAAATATCAATACTTGGATTTTTATTGCCTATACGGTAAAACATGGATTGGATTTTATCTAATATCCATGTAGCTGGAACCAGTTGGCTGTACAAACACATACTTGTACAGTTGCAAGTCTTTTAATTTTTAACCTTTGTAGCTCTTTAACATTAAAAGCAATGTTCCAAGTTGTTCTTTTGTAGATGAAATCACACAAGTTTATTGTAACTCTTTAACATACTTGACTTTTGACTAGTATTTGTACCTAAACACAAGGTAAGGTGGGGGGGATCCCAGGGATGCCCTGCGGAAAGGAGGCGAGGGGAAGGGTTGGGTTTGAAACGAGGGTCAGTATGAGAACTTAAGCTCATTTAGGTTACATGTACCACCTATGCACATGGAAGGATCCTTACTATTGATAATATTCGCAGAAGAGGGATGATAATTGCCGATTGGTGTATCCTATGTCAGTGTGATGGTGAATCTATGAACCATGTTTTGTTGCATTGTCCTTTTGTGTGTGGGCTGTGGTCTCATATTCTGGTATTGTGAACTTTCTGTGGGTTATGCCTAAGAAAGTGGCTGGTGTTTTGTGGAGTTAGAAGAGAAGGTTTCGCAATCCTTTCGCTAAGGTTATATGGCGGTTGATTCCTCATGGCATCTGGTGGTGTCTTTGGAGGGAGCGTAACAGTAGATGTTTTGAAGATTGTTCTTTGTCTTTGCCTAGGTTGCAAGGCGTTTTGATGTCTTCTCTTTTTCTTTGGGTGAACTCAGCGATCAGTTGCCCGTTTCTAGATTTTGTTGATTTTCTCAGTTTTCTTGCTTGTTTGGAGTAGTGGCTTCGGTATAGTCCTTTGTACTGTTTTCACTAGTTCTAATGAGATTGACTTATTTAAAAAAAAAAAAGGTTACATGTACCTATCTCTTTTGTTTTATAGGATTCAAATTATGTGGCTATCTTTGAACTTAATGTTACTCTGTCTGTTGTTCATGTTCATAGATTCAATTTCACAAGGTATTAATATTTTTATTTTAGTTTATGGTTCCACATTGTGGAGAGTGGACTATTTCCCTCCCTCTTTTTGTTCCTATACGGGAAATCATGTATAAGTAACTTGGACTTTTTTTTTTTTTTTTTTTAAGGATCAACAAATGGAAGAACTGCCAGAATTCATTGATATCAATCAAAATGATTTCTCATTTTGAAAGTATGGTTCTTTTTCTTTGGAAGTTTTTCTTTGTGGCATATCTTTGGACCAATTCTTTATGTACATATGGTCCTCACAAGAGAGAGGCAAAACAAATATCTATCCACAATTGTTTTGACACGAATATTTATGACTTATTAGGGCTTTTGTTTTTTTTGTGTTCTGATGAAAAATTCCAATTACCCTTATAAACTATCACCTCATTTGCAATCTGCTTCTGAACTACCTTATTGGCAATTGACCCCCAATTTTTTTTTTCTAATTTAGCTTATATTCAGATCTGCCTATTAGTATGAACAAGATAGGTCATTTGGCACAATCTCAATAGTAAGATCTTAACCAATTAAAGAAGTTGTAGTTTGAGGGTCAAAGTCTAAGAATGCTAGTTTTGGATGCACATGGTAAATGGGATGGTAGTTTGTGGGCCCCCCCCCTTTTTTTTGTATGTAATAGGCATGCAGCCTTAATAAAATATGTAACTTGTAGGAACAAAGGGATTTTTTTTTTTTTTATAAGTAAGTTAAACTTTATTAACGAAAAAGATAGTTAACAGTACAAGAGAATATACTAAAAACACTGCATACAAACTAAAAAACTCAAAAAATCCGGAAAACCCACAAAAGGGAATTAGCCCACATAAAAAGAGAATGCAACATAGAACCCCCCAAACGATCCAAAGACACGACCTTGTTCTCAAAACGTCTCCCATTCCTCTCCCTCCACAAGCTCCACCAAATGATCATCTTCCCCAAAGCAATAGGATCTCAAATTCCTCCTCTAACAATACAAAACATCCACCACCTTTCTAGGCATAACCCAATCATAGTTGAAAATACTAAGCATATGGGCCCACAATCCTCTCACCATCGTGTAATGAATAAGGATATGATCAACCGTTTCTCCATCACTCTTACATAATTAGCACCACTCCGTCAAGCACACTTCTCTCCTTCTCAAGTTGTCAATGGTCAGAATTTTCCTGTGAGTGGCTTCCCAAACAAAAGGAATTCTCTAACGCCTTTAGAGCTTCTGAGAGAACTAAAATTCAAACATGGTTCAAATTTGATTCCACGGACTGGGTGTGACTTTAGCATAATTCTGTTTGTTTTACTAGATCTCTACATACAATTAGCGATTTACATTGTTATTCCGAATTATGAAACTTAACCTCTGTCCACCTAGAAGGATGTGTGGAGCATTGGGAAAAAGATGTTTGTGGTGGAGCATTTACGGTAGTCTAAAAAATTAGTCTTGGCTTGAAACAGATCCAGGACATTGTGTGGAAAATTACAAGACAATTTCAGTCTTCTCTTCATTTTAACACAATTCTGTTTGTTGTACTATATCTCTACATACAATTAGCTGATTTATGTTGTTATTCTGAATTATGAAACTTAACCTTTGTCCCACCTAGAAGGATGTGTGGAGTGTTGGGAAAAAGATATTTGTGGTGGAGCATTTACGGTAGTCTTAAGGATTAGTCTAGGCTTGAAACAGATCCAGGACATTTGTGTGGAACATTACAAGACAATTTCAGTCTTCTCTTCTTTAAGGAAATCATCATGGGGCTTTAAGACATTTTCTGGAGTATTGAGGTGCACTTTACGATTTTTTTCTACTTTTGAAGTTACATAGTGGGTTCTCTTATGTCTAATGAATAGAAGAGACGTAAATATGATAATAAAGGGAAGTGATTGTGTCTGTGAATTAAGATTTCATGTTTTTTGTTCTTTGTTGTTAGTTAGGGTGTCTTCCTCTATGTCAAGTGAACAATAGAAACTGAGTTGTTTTCGATGATCTCATTGGTGTACATTGATGATTAATGTTGTTTTCTCATTAAAAAAATTATTAGCAAGAGTATTTGTTATCCTGGACTTCAGAGAATATATAGATCCATAACATCATAGTGTTTTGAATATTTTATTTGCCAATGAAGAATACTCCTAAGTGGTTGAGCTGGATTTTGCTTTCTGGTCCTCAGCAGTTTAGTTACTTTATTTAGTGGCAAATTTTTTCTGTCACAATAACCATGGCGCACATGATATAATAAAAAAGAAACATATGGTGACCCCTTGGAAGGAGCTTCAAAAGTTATTCTGGGGTTTTCAGTGACCACCAACCATCTTTAATCGACAATTTTTCTAAATTTTGGCAATACATGCAGCTATTTGGGGAAAAAAAAATAAGAAAAAGGGAGGGTGGGGGAATGCAGTGATAGTCTGAATGCTTGTTTGTATGGTTCCTACTATGATACGAAGTTCTTTTCTGGGTTGTTTCTAGGCACAAGAAGCAAAAGGAGAAGGATATTCTCATCTGTGAATGCATATATAATCCTAATGATTCTGATAGTGCATGTGGAGAGAGGTGCTGAAATATGTTAACCAGCATAGAATGCACTCCTGGTTATTGCCCTTATGGTTTCTTCTGCAAGAATTAGGTATTTATGAGACTGTCTACCCTGGAGGGGTCTATGTGGATTTCATGCTCACTTGATCTTTATATACCCCACTTTTAACTAGACATCAGTCCTTTATATGTGATCATACTAGTAATTTATTCATGTCCACATATATTCACCCCCTTGGGAGAAACAAAAACATATGTGCATGCATACCACTTGTTTTTTAATTTTTACCCCACATGCTCTAAGATAGGCTATATGAATTGTTATAGCGTCATTTATTTTTTCTTGAAAACCTTAGGAGAGTGTTGTCTTTAGAATGATTATTTAAAAGTTTGATAAATCTTGGAGTTTCATATTTAAATATGATGAAACTGATGTTTGATCCTTTTTTATGTCGTGTCCATTTTACAGAGATTTCAAAAACGTGAATATGCGAAAACAAGGTTGTTTAAAACTCAAGGCCGAGAGTGGGGTCTTCTAGCTGATGAGGATATGAAGGTAATAGTGTGCCAACCTCGTACTACCTTTTAATATCGCATAGTAAGCATTCATTAGCTACTTTTTTTTTTTTACAAGTAAGCACAGTATTATTAGAAAAGAAGAAAAAAGAGGAGTCAAATACAGTACAAAGGCTGTACCGAATTCACTCAAGACATACAAATGAAAAAGCTGAGAAAAAAAAAAAAAAGTCCAAAAAACGACCCCCAACACAACATTCACCCAAAGGAAAAGATAAAAGAACACTTCGGCTTGCATACTCTGAAGCGACCTAAAGGAATCCTCGAAACACCTCATATTCCGCTCCCTCCAAATGCACTACCAAATATACGGAGGAACCATTTTCCAAACAACCTTCACTGAAGGATCCACAAAATGCCGACCCCAACAAGATAGGACATCAACCACCATTTCAGGCATAATCCAATGAAAATTTAGAATTCCAAAGACATGCATCTAAAGGCCTCTAGCAATCGGGCAATGTAATAACAAATGATTAACAGATTCTCCATCAGCCTTACACATATAACACCACTCAATGGCATAAACACCTCTTCTTCGGAGATTATCAATAGTCAAAATCCGCCCATGAGTAGCCTCCCAAACAAAGGACACACATAGTGGGACCTTGGGCTTCCACACCCCACGCCATGGGAAAGAAACAGACCTATCACCACTGGAGAACATAATCAAAAGAAGACTTAACTGAAAAAACACCCCCCTTAGAACCCAACCAGAACATCACATCCCCTCTACCATGTCTCACCCTCTGCTCATAAAGAACAGAATAAAAAGCAGCAAACTACAATTCCAATCATTTGCAGATCTAGAGAACTGCAAATTCCACACTAAAGTAGAACCAACCTCCATACAATCCACCACCAAGGCATCCTTACAACAAGAGAGAGAGAAGACTAAAGGGAAAGAGCGGCTCAGAACTCTCCCATCACACCATTTGTCATGCCAAAAACTAAGACGCTGGTCATCTCCCAACACAAACCGAATATGCGCTGAAAAAGCATCCCAACCATTATAAATGTGTTTCCAAAGGCTAACCCTAAAGGAACCTCTCGAGGGCAGGGAGATCCACCCACCATCTGTAGTACCATATTTCGCTGCAATAACACATCTCCATAATCTATCCCGCTCAATGCCAAAACGCCACAACCACTTGCCCAACAAAACTTTGTTGAACAAAGAGATCCTCCTAAGCCTCAACCCTCTAGAATGAATAGGAGAACACACCTTCTCCCAACGGAGTAAATGGAATTTGTGAACACCATCTTCACTACACCACAGAAAATCTCTTTGTAATTTTTCAAGTCTCAAGGCCACAGCACTCGGAATAGGAAAGAGAATAAAAAGTATGTAAAGTAATCCTACACCATTGGATAAATACATACGCTTCCATCTTGCCAACCGTTTTCCCATCCTTTCTAAAATATCATCCCAAATCTGCACACTTTTGTATCGGGCACCCAAAGGAAGCCCCAAATAAGTCATGGCAATGTTGACACTCGACAACCCAATAAAGACGCCAACCCCTGGACATTTCCAACATTACCAATAGGAATAACCTCCGACTTGGACAAATTGACCTTCAATCCGAAACTGCTTCAAAACACAACAACAAACACCGAATACTACAAATCTGATCCTCCTCAGCCCCACACAAAATAAGGGTATTATCAGCAAAAAGCAAGTGAGAAACACTAGTATCCGCTCCACCACACCACCAACCTTGAAACCATTGACCACCCCAAGCGAAACCACCTTCGACATCATTCTAGAAAGAGCCTCTATAAAAATAACAAACAAGAGAGGAGAAAGAGGGTCTCCTTGCCTCAAACCCCGAGAACTACCAAAAAACCCCTCTGGGGACCCATTCACAATCATAGTAAATTTGATCATAGAAATACAAAATTTAATCCAGTTGCACCACTTGTCACCAAACCCACATTGTCTCAAAAGATATAACAAAAAATTCCAATTAACGTAGTCATAGGCTTTTTGAATGTCCAGTTTACACAACAATCCCAGCTCACCCAATCTCAACCTAGAATCAATACATTCGTTAGCAACCAAAACAGAATCCAAAATCTGTCGGCTACTTGATATCTACTATTATGTGTTCTTTTGATTAGCTCCTTCTCGTACTACCTCGTGCAAAGATATGCATTTTTGTTTGCTTAGAATCCACCTCTGGAAAAATTACGTATTTCATGGTGTGCTGGGAGTAGTGTAGATTGGGCACTTGTAACACCTTGTTGTTTATTGAACTTATAACTGTCAACAAGCATTATTCACCTTGTTCACTTGTCACAACGGAATCAATGGAGAGGATTTTAATTATCATTTCTCATATGCACGATTTTCTCCAAATCAGGTGGGACAGTTTATTATTGAGTACTGTGGAGAAGTAATATCTTGGAGAGAAGCTAAGCGAAGATCTCAAGCTTATGCAATTAAGGGTAAAGCATAACTTTCTTTACATACACAGATGTTTTTGTTACTTTTATCTGAAAATCCATTTCAGCATCATGTGGGCTGATGCAGGTCTCAGGGATGCATTTATCATTTCTCTCAATGCTTCTAAATCCATTGATGCTACTAAAAAGGGAAGCCTTGCTAGATTTATTAATCATTCATGGTTAGCCACTTGATACACAAGCTTAACTTGAGAAAAATATGTAAATAGACAAAGTTGGCTCTGTATGCTTGAAGTTCACACTAGCTAAGCTCTTTCTTCATCTTTGCAGCCAACCAAATTGTGAGACAAGGAAATGGACTGTGTTGGGAGAAGTAAGGGTTGGAATATTTGCAAAGGAAAATTAAAGGGAACTGAATTGGGATATGACTACAATTTTGAATGGTATGGCGGTGCCAAGGTTCAGTGTCTTTGTGGTGCACCTACCTGTTGTGGATTTCTTGGGGCAAAATCTCGTGGTTTCCAGGTAAGTATTGATAGATAAAATTACTGTAGCACTGAGTTTAGATTGTGAAGATTGTGTTCAGCTCAGAGAATGTAAAATCAGAAAAAAGGAAAAAGATAACTGAACCATGTTTTTATGACATTGGAAGTTAACCTTTAGGTGATGCTGTTGTTCTCTCAATCCCGTATGGTTTTAGAAACATGCATTTGTTTTGGTGATAATAAGTAATACCCTGTGCATTGAAGTTAGGAATTGAACCTAGGGGGCTGAGGTTCAATAATTTTTGTAGGGGGTCAAAATTCATACAGAGTAAAAAATTCTCAAGACAAAGATTCCTGCATGTTGAATGCTTCAACATGAATTAAGTGTGTTCATTCCTAACTTTAAAGACCCCATGTTGGGCATAAGGGTGATTTGACGAAGGGGGGGATTGATATGTCATTTCATGTGAGCATTAAGGCTTGGTAAAAGAGGTGAATATCCTTCTCACTCGATGCTGCATTGTCAAATTATTGATTTGGTCATGTATTGAATCAAGGGGGAACATCATAGTATGCCCATATCTATGGGCAAAAATCAAATTTTTTGTTCATTAAAATAGGATCACATAGGCTAATCTCCATCAATGGAGCTGTTTGAGGTAAACAGTAAAGGTTTCAAGCATTTTTGCTACAAAGCTACTTGATGATGACATAAACACCAAGTTGATGTATTACGAATTAATTTAAAGGGAACATCATAGTACACCCTATATCTATGGGCAAAAATCAAATTCAACCACTTTTAATTTATTTTTTACGCCCCATAAGTTTTAAAAGACATAAATCCTTGTCCTCTTTCTAATTTGCCCGTTGAATCATATGGAAAAGAACCAAAATACCCCTCTAAGACAAAATTACTAAAACATAAAATTAAAAAAATTGATATATAAAAAAGTAATATTTTCCATTTTATTTTATTTTTTAATTTTTTTTCTTGGAGGGGTATTTTGGTCAATCCATACCACTTTTTGTCTGATTTATCGGCCAAATTGAATGGAGGGTGAGGAGTGATGTCTTTTAAAATTTATGGGGCGTAAGAAAATAAATTAAAAGTTATGGGGTCCAATTTGATTTTTGCCTATAGATATGGAGCGTACTATAATGTTCCCCTTGGATTAATTCGTAATACATCAACTGGGTGTTTCTGTTATCATCAACCAGCTCTTTAGATGGAGATTAGCCTATGTGATCCTATTTTAATGAACAAACAATTCTGGTACTTACACTCAGAGGGGAGGGGGGGGGGGGAGAGAGAGAGAGAATGCTGATTGGAAAGATAGAGGTTGATTCACATTATTTCATCACCGTTTCATGGAGGCTGTCAACTTTTTAGGATCAAGATACCCATCTCTTGAGGAAATTACAAGCTTTGGCTTTAAGTCTTTACTCAAGCGTTAATAGATGTTGTGTTTTAGCCTGCTTGGAGTTCATGTTGCTTGTAATACAACTAGAAGCTTTTTATTCCCAAATTCTTGATGTGTTTTTTACCATCAACTAGGTGATAATCTTCAAGAGGCCATCCTGAATGGTTGTCAAAAGTTATAATTTTGAAAAAAGGCAGTTGCACATCCTTTGTATTTCTTCTGGGTTATGGTGTTCTATTAGTAGCTGATATTTCTTCCGGCCCATTTGGGCCGATTCTTTGAGATTGGCTTACCCCTTCTTGTTGGAATGAAATAGAAAAAGCAAGAAACATCTTGTGAAGGGCTATTGGATATCTAGGGTAAAGTACCAATTTTTCCAGAAACACATGCGTTTGCTTTTGGTCAAAGCTCAAGCATTTCACTCTTCTTGGAGTTCTGATTAGTATTATCCTGTCATTTAATTGTCTTCTAGAAGGTCTGAGGCAGATATAAATGTCTGAGGCAGATCATGTTCAGTGGCTTTTGTTCAGGATTTATCACCTTGCACACCCTCTTTGCCTTTTGAAGGGATTAACAGTACAGATGCCCTTAGTTTGTATCGGTGTCATAGGCATAGGTGTCGTTTTACTGAAATTTCTGTTTTATCTTACTTTCAGCTGCCATATTAATTACAAATCCATGGAAATCAGCCAACTTTGGATGAGACAACTCTAATCATTTTAGATCGCTATAGCTGTGCCATGTCCATTTAAGCTGAATGATCTGCGGTTTTTGGCCAGTTATGCAATGCTGCTGGTGTCCTTCGTTTGTTTTGTTTGCCACCCTTTACAGAAGGGAACGCCTTATCATCTCATGTCAAATGAACAATAGTTTTTGGGGCTAACCTGGTTCGAATAAATTGACAAGCTCGATCAAGTGGAGGACTGAACCAAGAAGTCAAGACTGTCAAAGTCACCTGTAGAAGGAAAGGGAGTTAGATACACGTGGGTAGTGAACTAATGGCTACTTCTTAGTTGGTAGTGTTTCGTAAAGAATGAGGCTCTTCAAGTTTTTTGAAGAAATCTTAAACTTAGTTCTGTGTTACCGTCCTTGACAGACTTGGGTAGCAGGCATCTTTGATGTGGCTTCTCTTGATGTCTGCTTATCCAATTTTAGGCATCCAAGCTCTGAGAGTCAAGATAGGAGTTACCTGACTTATAGGTAAGATTGTGTGGATTGCACTTAAAGCGATAAGGACATAGAAAGTTTACCCATTCAACTTCCCAAATAACTACCAAATAACTAAAATTTGACGTGGTGTTATCCATTAGATTCATGTTTATTTTATTCTGAGAGTTTCACAAGCTAGGTGAGCCATGTTGAAGGTAATAATCAATCACTGTGTGTTTCTAACCATTCATATCTTTCAAGAACGTTAATACCATAGAGATGTTGCTACAGTTGTGCATCTTTATACAAAGTTTTGGCTTAAATAAATTTTGGTCCCTCCAAGTTTGATTTGACTGCCATTTGATCCTTGAAGTCCCAAATTTGGCCTTCAAGTTTGTATTTGTTGTTCATGAAACATGCGAAAGGCTAACAGATTTGGACGGAAAGGTTACATTGATAGTAACTACAAGATCCAGGAGTCAAATGGACCCAATTTGAACTTCATGGATTAAATTTACTTGCAAACCCAAATTCTGCAGGCCCAGAATATATGGTAGCCTAAAGACTGAATGAATCAGTTTCTTACATAGTGCAAAGTGGACTTATCTATTTGTTCTGACTTCAATCTGATTAGAATAATTTCTTGCATTGTAGGATACATTTCCCAATGATCTTTTGTCGTTTGAACTCTTTTAGCATTGTCCAGCTATAGTTCTCTCAATGCATTGATGTTTTTTTTTTTTTTTTTGGGTGGGAACTGGTTTTGTTATATTGCTGGCTTTTTGATAGTTAACATATTTATGTCTGCTTCTTGTGTGACTCCTTCAACAGGAAGATACTTATCTCTGGGAAGATGATGATGACAGGTAATGGCTTTTTCATATTTTGTGATGCATATACATCAGCTTTTACTTTTCTTTCTTCCCAATTACTGGGCGCATTCAATCATGACTTATTTAGAGGTGATGATTTTGAGGTTATCCATATAGAGCAACTTAAATCCTTTTTACACCTAGAAGAAGAAAAAAGTTAACAACCTTTTCACAATGTAGAATGCTGTCATTGGACTATGTTCAAACAGGTCTGGTTGTGTGTGGCCTTGTTCACATGTCTTTTCTTTCTTTGGTTTTTTCTATTTATCTATTTAGTTTTTGTTTCCTGGCTTAAGATCTATTTGGTCCTCAAATATGAACCTGTTTTCAATGGGGCCTCCAAGTTAAACTTGGTGCTATCATGTCCTCCAATCTTTTCTCAAGTTGGCTTAAGCTGACATTGCATGTGTCATATTATCTTCGTTTTTATGCTTTTTGTTGTTTGGTATATTGATATCAACTGAAAAAAAAAACACTCAGAAATTGATGAAGAAATATATTTGTCAAACTCATCTCTCCAATCTCTATCACTCATGGCCCCCACAACCCACAGCTACCTCCAAATAAAATCTGGTGAAGACAATGTTGAAAGGCAGAAACAGTCCATGGATCAAAGATTGAGTGTTTTAGAGTTGAAAGAAAAATAATAACTTGTACAAATTGGAATTCGTAGCTCAAGAATTCAGCTAAAAATTTTAGCTTAGTTCACAAGGATTATCAGAATATGTTAATTTCTGTGGCTCCAAGTGTTGTCTTGTGCTTCTTGGTTTTCTTATCTCAAGTCTCGGAAGTTGTTGCAGGTGAAAATTTCCCCATTACCTAAACCCCAATGAATAATCAACCTTTCTGGTTATACTGGCATTTACCAGCCCCACATCCTGGTCACTTGTATTAGGTTCTTCCAGTTAATTTCTGACTTTATAATTGAAAAAGTTGATTTGATACATATTAAATGTGGGTTGATTATAGCATCTACACTGCCCGACTTTATCAGTTCAATAAACTGATGCACTTGTTTCCTTGCGTTTCTTGTGCCTTGAATCTTTGTTTTTCAAGTTTTCCTTCCCATTTTGTGGAAGGACATTTACTTGAGATTCTTGTTTGGTTGCAGGTATTCAGTTGAGAAAATTCCACTCTATGATTCTGCAGAGGATGAGCCTTCCTCTAAACTCCACAAAAGCATGAACTCTTCAAACTCTGAATATAATGTTGATGGTAAAAATAAATGCTCCGTGATGATGACTACAACAGGATCCGAGCATCAATTGGAATGTGATGCTCTTGTTGTCCAGCCTCCTGATCCTGTTCCCATGGAGGATGCAGTTGTCAATGAAATAAAAGTTGAAGCAAGCGAGGAGACAAAGCTATATTCCCAAGATACTCAGCAGGCCTTTTCACAAAAAAATGCAATGATATCTCGGATACGAAGTAATAGTGCATGCCGGAACTATCACATAGGACCAAGGTCTTTGTCAAACAAAAGATCTAAGCATTCTTCTAATGGGAGGTTGAAACAACTCACCCAGAAGCAAGTTGATGTAAAATGTGCTGCCCTGCTTTTGACATCAAAGGAAGCACAAGAGGAAATCCTGAGATATGAGGTATGGGCTGCTTTTTTTGTTTCTCCACCAATTTATGATATCTAAGCTGGGATCTTTTGGCTTGTAGGTTATTTTCTGCAGTTGAGGTCAAATAATTGAGGTCTCATAAGCTTTTCTGATTACGTTTGCTGAGATTAACTTGAGCC